>DWCF01003072.1:0-21042 GCA_018230265.1 Delias oraia | reverse complement strand
CAATTTGCTCACCACTTTCTTTTTGAAAGTCACGCTACCAAGTATTAGTCTTCATTCATTTGACGTCTCAATGCTAGACAGAGTTAAAATTTAACACTGACAGTACGTAATTCAAATTATCTTCGTCCATACAATAAAACTATTATTGAAATGATATTTTATGTAATTTAATTTATAGGCGAAATCAATTTTTGTGCAGGTTTTGATTGATTGTCATTTAATTTAATATTTATTTAAAATACCAAAGAAGGCTTTTGTTAAATAAAATGTGTTAAGAAAACATTAAAGGTTTTGTTTAGATTTATAATAATCAATATTACTTAAGACTTAGCCTCGTGGCTGTGCGGTGTTGTTAACTCGGAAACCAGATTTAGGTACACATAAAATCTCGTAGATACATATATTATAATACACATATATAGTATATATACATATATATATTTATAGATAAAGTAGATAATTTTTCGAAACATTGCTGTGATACCTTTTAAAACCTCTGTTAATGGATATATATGATGTATGATACAATGTACACGGACGACTGTTTAATAAAACATCTGTAATCCGTATCTTTCATCGGGCGCTAATCACGAAAACCCGACATCTGCCCAGTAGCTCGTGCCCATGTGCACCGTCATTGGACAGTCATTACCAGAGGTCGATGGCCTGTTGATTACCGTCGAGCACGCCCTGCCGTTCTTCATTAGCCTAGGTTATGTTTGTAAACATATCGCTATATAGGTCAAACTTTTTCATTTTGGAACTTGAATCATTAAAAAATATTATTATAGTTTTAGCAAATCAATAAACAAATAAAGTATATATTTATATTGCAATGTTTTATGTTATGGCGGATAACGGAGCAGATGGGTCACGTATGATAAGAATACACCGTCGCCCATGGACAACTGCACAACAATCCGCGATGGTTGATGCCGGCTTTTTACGCAGCTTATGCGGTATAATTTCAAAATACTTCAATAACCTCACTCCTTCAGCGATACAAAACAAGTACCGTTTTACACTGAGCATTCTGTCAATCCGTGGTATCATTTCACGAGCTGGCCCAATTTGTGCGTCAGCATAGCTTCAATATGACTCTCCCACGGGTGCCAGTTTGCTAAAACACGCATTTATTTCTGTTATAAACATAGTAGTATTTTATTACTAGATAATACATATACTACAAAACATAAATTGTTTGAAAATGTTTAGCTATTTTAGAATTTACTTAACAAATCTATCAAAATTCGATTTAAAAATAATCACATCCAATATCCTCACAAGTCTTGTAGACTGTAGTGTTATAATCTGATACATCTATAACATTATCGACAGTTCATAAATCAATGGAAGATTCAGTCTTTCAATTTCGCATCACAGAATATATCAAATCAGCTTGGTTCCTCACGAATCTAGTGCCTTTGTTTGGGCGTGTAAATTTATTATCGTTAACCTACTTAGATGTAGTCTGTGAGATGCCATTCGGTTTTTGATTCTAAATTCGTGAATAACTTATTCCATTTCAATTGTTTTTGGGATTAAATATTCTGACATTAACATAGATATTTAATAGACAAGTATAGATAACCATAGATTTTAAATTGTTATATAATCTGTAGCTTCTAAGCGCGAGTGAAAAAGACAGAAAACAGGCTCGATTGCCACCATTTCCATAAAAAACTAACGTCAACAACATTACCTAAAAACTGACTATTTTTAGTGATATGTTTTGTTAGCATGGCTCGTAACAATTCTTATTTTTTTTTTGGTTTCTTCTAGTAGTTAATACGACGAATTTAGCATTACGCCAACTAAATACTTTATGTTAACTATCAACATTTCTTAATTAATGTTTTCTCACTTGATTTCTATCACAAACGTATAATTCATCTTTAAATTAAAACACCAATTTCCCAAAAATTCATAAACTTTTGAGAGAACTGGCCACTATTACCTCCCAACCGCGGATTTTTGGGGTTTACAAAAAATAAACCGCACAATAAAAATAATAAAATACTATTGAATTATATGAATTATGAATTAGATTTTTGAATCTGAATCTGTCAGCTTAAGCCTATTAGAACAGTCTAGCATCAGCCATTCAGCGTGTATTGCGTACAAAATCGGCCGCTTTGATCTCAGTTACAATCGCCCATAATTGATGATTGCACTCCTCGCATGGCGAAACCAATCGAGACCGTGTTCGTATGTTCGAAACCTTCGGATTGATAGAATAAATCATTAGACAGCCTACGAGCATTCGTCGTCTTTCGCTCGAGTTCAAAAGGTACCTATTATTACATAGAGGGCTCTCTCCTGATTTTAGGAGATCAGTGTCACCCATGGCCAGCGCGCTTTGGTTGTGTTGCGGCTTTAGTTGTATTTGGTACTTAGAGAGCATTTATCCTCATTCACTTGGCGAAGACATTTCAAGTACATACTATTTCACGCTGGTATTGTAACATTCCGGATAACACAGCTGAATTGGTAATTCCTCCTGGTTCTCCTACGGGAGACAGACAGTAAAAAAACAAAAAGGTGATTTGGACGCACCATTTACGCGTAGTTCTAAATTAAACGTACATTATAAATTCTATAGAAAAAAAAATCATACACTTTTAAAAATTTCACCTATATGTTAGTATTTTTTTTATTCTGTAGCGGACAGCGGAGCAAGTGGTTCTCCTATATGGTAAAAGAACACCGCCGCCCATGAACAACCGCGTCAAAATCCGCGCATTGGTTGTGTTGCTGGCAGTTTTAAAGGCCTCTGACATCCTCACTCACTTTGCGAAACATAGAATATAGGTATAAAGCCCTAATTAACTAAAATCGTTGGAAATATTTCAACAAAACGACTACCGACTAACCTCATACACAGAAACTGATAGCAATCAAATCCAACGCCGCACAACAATTTATTTCACAAATATGCCAAAAAATTACATGTAGGTAGGCAGTATAATGATTATATTGAATTCATAATAACAACTCGATTATGTGTCGCAAGTGGACGTCATAAAAACCTATAATTTTCAATTTTCTTGCGAAGTTTTACCGCGGTAATGTCCTTTGGTAATAAAGTCATAGCTCCTTCGCTGTAAATGTAAACGCTTTTAAAACTTAATCGATCTTCGTAGCAAAAACGCTGGTAATATTGATTTTTTACGCACCAGCCGTGGTGTGGTATGTAGTCGCGTCTAAGCTCGTGTTTATTGCCACTTTTTATTCACTTTATTAATGTCTTCCAATTGCAGTACTTGATTGATGTTACTGTATTAATTCTGACATTTATGGAATTTATAGACTTTGTCATTAACTATAACGATCAGTTTTAGAAGGTTTTTGGTTTCGAAATTACTGGCGCCATACAGCCGGCATTCTATTAAACTTGTGGATCTGGCAGACGTCCTGCCCGAATCCATCTTACGTGAAATTTTTTATTTATTTTGGCCAATTTGTACAAGAATAATATTTTGAATTTTGTATTATTTAAATGTACGTAATTTTTAAACAAAAAAAATTAAATTAAAATGTTTTCCAGTAAAAGAGTTGATAACAAGCACCCATATAAAGAAACATTCGTTTTAGTTTGAAATATAAAGATGTAGTAGTAAAAATTAGTATAAAAAGTTGATTGTGTAGGTAGGTACCTACAATTCTGTTTACTTTTTTTTCTATAGCGGGCAACGGAGCAGGTGGGTCTACTATATGGTAAGAACATCGCCGCCCATGAACAACAGCGTCACAGTCCCCGCATTGGTTGTGTTACTGGCTCTTTACGCCGTTTAAACTGCACTTTTAAGGGCCTTCGATATCCTCACTCACTCTCCGAAACACAGAACAAGTATCGTTTCCCGCCGAGTATTCTGTGAGCCTATGGTATCATTTAGGACGAGCCGGCTCAATTAATGCGTCAGCATATGTTTCAGAATAGCTATCCCACGGGAGACTTACTACTTATTTAATTTAATTACTTAATAAAAAATTACTTAAAATAAAATTCATATTTTAAAATGAAAGCTCATAAAAATACTAAACACAATGTAACAAAAACATAGATTTAGTTAAAACCACAATAGTATAATTTGATTCTGACAATAGTGGGTATAAAAGCACGAATTTTCTCTATTAAAACTTTGATTATTTCGCCAGAAATTTCTATTTTATGAAATCATATCAAAATAACCAACCAGAGCCTAATCAAAAACCAGAATAACATAAAAGCAAAAAAATAAACCAGAGCATAATATTATTTTGAAAAACGGTAGGGAAACTACCACGAAACTCATCTAGGACAAGTGTTCAACCGCCCCTGGCCACTTGACACAGCTAGGCTTAATCTTAACTCTGATCATTTTAAATACAATATATTTTATACAATAAAAATACTTTAAAGTTCTTTGAGTAGTAAAATTGTTAGTACATACTCAAATGCTGTAATAATTTTAATCAATTATGCTTCATTACAATTATTAATGTCTTGTAGTTTAAATAGAAATGAAACGAGCCGCATTGTTTCGTGTCCGTAATTGAAGTTTGTCTGTTTGTTCGCGTGGGCTAGATGTAGCCGAAAGTCGAGCACCAAAAATGTAATAGCTGTCTCTGGTTATGATTAATGCAATTAATACCACAATACCCGCAACGCTGTGGCGTAAACTACTGGCCAACTTTAATAGAACAGTTTCACTTTTTTTAATTATAGGGGACAACGATGCAGTTGGGTCTCCTATATGGCAAGAGAACCACCGCCCAAGGACAACCGCGCCACAGCCGCGCATTGATTGTGTTACCGACTTTTTACGCCATTTAAGCGTCGTTTTTAAGGGCCTCTGATATCCTCACTCACTATGCGAAATACAGTACAAGTATCGTTTTACGCTGAGTATTCTGTGATATATGTTGCTGTAACAAACTATGGACTATTGGTATATTAGAAAATACATTAGTTATTACTCATATAGAAATGTTATTTGTTTTAATATGGAGTGCATTTGGAAAAAGTAGATCTCTATCCATTAGCCACAGTTAGGTTTCAGATGTGTTATTGGCCTTTAAAGGTGAATTACCGTCTTTTATTGAAGTTTCCCAAGTCGTAAGTTAAAATAAACCTATCGTACCAAATGTATGATGTAAGTAGCGACTGATGTAAAACATTTTATGTAAATACATATTAAATTTGTACCTGTAAAACATAATGTAGCTATAGCCTAGAATAATAATAGCAAATAATGTTATGAATAATGTAAACCAATCTATCAAATATATCGCCATTCAATTAGAATCACATACAGTATCACGAAAGAAGCATATTATACCAGTCACATTTCATTATAATACAAATACCGTTCTTCATTAAACCCACGTCAGTGTAATCAGATAGTTCGGGGTCGTTCAGATATATTTCATAAATACATTGTAGAATTTTTGTACATAGATTTATTACGTTCGGCGAGCGAAAATGGTGGGAGATTGTTTTTCAATTTAACTGACGGTGTCCTGCTGTGACAGGCCGCCTGGCGAGCACCTCTGTCTGCCGCCGCCATACTGGTACCGACGTGCATTTTAGAATGCGCTTAGATCTATACAACTATATAGTATAACTTGATCTTAGGCTGCTTTAATCCGAATGAAAGATGCCAATAACAGATTTTATACGTACTGAAGAACAGAGCAAGTGGATTCTCTAATTATAGGAGACCACTGTCGCCCATGGACAACTGCGCTGCAATAGATCCTTAGATTGTGTTCTCTTTTTACGCCACTAAACTGGTATCACTTAATGGATCTCCAGTTACCTCGTTCACTCAGTAAAAAGCAGTACAAATGTTATTTCATTGTGATATTTTGCAAACCCTTGTTTAAATTCCAGTTGAGTATTACTTGTGTCAGAATATACTTTAACAGAGCTCTAGAAAGAGTAAGACAGCGTGCCATAGTCATATAAAGTGAGGATATCGGAGACCCAAAACGTTCTACCGCTTAAGTAGCTTTAAAGTACGACAACATGTAACTACCAGGTAACATTCTTGTCTCCTACATAAAATAGAATAATAATATTTTTCTCAACCCTAGTTATCTACCTCTATAAGAACCTATTTTATAAACCATGTATAAAATGTCACTATGGTTCTAGCGAGATTAAAAGTCCTTATCCACAATCTTTTATCCAATTAACAGCTACCTGGACACGGGGCTTGAATAAAACAGGAGAACACAACCAGTATAATAAAGACTTTTCACACAAATTGATTCCTACGAACCAGGGATCTCTTACATTGGTCATGGGAGGGTGTAGAAATGACCATTCCGACTTAAAACCCTGGCTTAATGGACTATGGTGCTCTCAGGGAAATCTAACAATTAATTAACGCGCTGACCCCAAGGGTCAGACTTCAATCTATACCTGGCCAGTGTGTTGTACAAAGTTTTCACTTAAGTATCTTTAGTATCTTTCTTTTTACAATTACTTCATTTGATAGATCCAGTAGGAATAATATCATTTAGTAAATAAATCAAAATTACACCCTTAATCAAATATAAACAAATATTTGTTACGCTACATTGTTACGCTTTAAATGTATTTTCCTGTATATTTTATATATCAGATAGTAAGATGCCCATGGACAATTTGGCTTTCAGCCACGCATTAGTTGTGTTACAAGCTAAATTATCTTAACTAGTGAGACATTGATAGGTAATTCTATAATGGTTTTTATAGAAAACGCTGGTATTCTGTGAGCTGGTGTCATTCGGGATGAGCCAGCTTAACTATTGTCTGCATGTGCTTTAGTATGTTTCTGTATTGGGAAAAAATCTTCTATTAAACTTAAGGGTTTGAAAATTATTCAATTTAAAAATAGTTATTTTAACATGTATAAATAATGTATTTTTCAAGATATTTTACAGATAATGTTTAAATTAGGAAAAGCCTTTCTAAAATTGCACTCACACCCAACTATAATTCTCTCGTACCCTTCAAAGGTTAGGGCTTTTCCCCTATCCCTGGGGCATTATCTCTGATGGGGGAGTGTTTATTGGTCAGCTACAGTGGATCACTCAACGCAATCATGAAGGTTTTCCGTTATTTCCTTCATTGGTGTCTTATTTTTGGGAAACACATGTGGTAATTCTACTCGAATAATTTTCATATGACCAAAATACTTTTACATTGATAAGTATTTCTCCTTTTTTGGATTTAACCTTTTAAAATTATTATAATAAGGAAATTAGTGTCAAAATTATGTAATAACAAAGAACAATGTAACAATCAAACTAAACATTTTAGTAGGTGTTAATTATATTTTTTTTTCAATAAATACAAATTTTAGTATTTTTTTACAGTCAGGAAAATATAGAAACAGTAAATGTTGGTAGATATATCTCATAATTAATTATTTTTTAATACTATTATTTTCTCATTAATTTGTGCCTACTGTTTCGGTGAGTTATTGCGAACCTATATTTGAGGCCCTTGAAATTATACCGCTTAAGCAGCGTACAAAGTCTGTAAACCACGCATTGTGGCGTGGTTGTCCATGAGCGGTGGTGATATCTTTCCATAGAGGAAACCCGCCTGAATCGTTGCCCACTATACACTATACATAAAAAAAATTCAATAACAATATATTTCTGTTTAAACCTCCATTCTCCTCAACAATGACACATAAATCTTAGCTATTCCTTTTGAAAAAAAACACCCCACATGTGAATCTCAAAAAAGGATACAGATATCAAGACACCAATCGATCAATAACGATTCGCGATGCACGCCAACAGATCAATGTTATACCATCTCTAAAACGAACGCGTTGGAAATATTATATGACGCGTGAAATTGTACCATTCAATACATTCCGATGTAGGGCCGACAGTTTTCCATTTTCACTGCGATACAATTCAGTTCAGATGTTAATGATCGAAACAGAGGGGAGTTTGAAGGCATTGTGTGAATCAATTTTTTGGAAGACTTAAAAACTGTTAGGAATCTTACGCTAGATTAGTTTAATTTGTTGAGTTTAAAGGAGTCTAACGATACAAAACAGCTGTGAATTTCAAAAATAAAAAATTAAACGACTTTTAACGATTTCAATATTTGAGAGATTTTCCTGATGCTTTTTAATCGACCTTCAAGAATCTGTATAGGTTATTATTATTAACGAAGTACAACTACCATTACACGCTGAGCATTCTGTGATCCCGTGATATTACTTAAGACGAGCCGGATCAATTATTGCGTCCGCATATGCTTCAGCATGGCTCTCGACTGGTGCGATAGTTTCTAAGACACTCGTCCACTGTCATGCCCTTTCCTTTTATAATAAATTAAATTATGATTTATAATTGACCGGACCGGAATTGAACTCAACACTCTCTTTTTTATAGTATAGCGGACAACAGAGCAGGTAGGTCTCCAATATGGTAAGAGAACACCGCCGCCCTTGAACAAGCGCGTCACAGTCCGTGCATTGTTTATCCTCACTCACTCTGCGAAACACAGTACAAAAACCGTTTCACGCTTAGTATTCTGTGAGCCCGTGGTATTACTTCGGACGAGCCGACCCAATTAGTGTGTCAGCATATGCTTCAGCATGGCTCTCCCTCGGGTGCGGCAGTATTAGGATACTCGCCCGGCTACTGTCAAGCCCTTCCAGAGACCTAATAAATTATAAATTAAATTATAATTTATAATTGTCCAGACCAGGATTCGAAACCGATACCTCTGGCTTCATGGTATACCTATTAGACCATTTAGCCACGAAGCTTTCAAAATTTCTTTCATCTATTTTTGTATAGGGATTAAGGTTAATTTATTTATATAATAATAAAAGCAAGATATTTTATCAGCTATAAAAAGTTAATGACGGCAAAATAAAGCAGTGTTTCCTAATTCTAATTATATTTATCCCTCTACGAAAGCTGACGTGGCTCGGGTATGTGATTAATAGATCCTTGTGTCACGTGTCTTGAACTATGTACCTACGTTATATCTATGTCTCCCTTGGTATGTTAGTTGTTTTGTTTCCTTAAAACATGAAAATGCTTTATTTATATCTTAAAGCTAATTCGTTTTAATACGTCTCTTCTTACTCTATAGCGGACAACAGAGTGGGTCTCCTATCTGGAAAGAGAACACAATAACACAGAAATTGTTGCCGGCTTTTTATGCCGCTTAAGCGGAAATTTTAAGGGCCTCCGATATCCTCACTCATTCTGCGAAACAGTGCAAGTACCATTTCATGCTGAGTATTCTGTGAGTTCGTGGTATCACATCGGACGAGCCGGCCCAGTTAGTGCGTCAGAATTTACTACAACATGGCTCTCCCACGGGTGAAAACTTTTACTTGGTAAAATGCAAGTAAATCTATAATAAAATGTAGAATTATATAGAATAGGTTATTGGTTATTTGTAAATTTTTGTAAAATTGTCACATAAATTGTTAATATTTATATTCATACGTGATGTGTTATACTTTTAAAACAATTGAACATATTAATATCATATTTTACGTAAATTTTTATCGTGTATAAGTAAAGAAATTTAAATTCTAATATTTAGGTATTGATCTTCAATAATTTTTCTTTGTTTAGTGTATGGGCGGCGCTGAAAACCAACGCCCAACTACTTCTGGTGAGGGATACAGACGAGTTCTATCATTTTTTTTATAGAAACGATGGCAAACGAGCAGGTGGCTCTAATAAGTAAGCTCAGCCCTAGTATACCACAAGCTCTTGCAGAGCCACGGGTACGTTACCGCCCTTAAAATACGTACGCTCTCTTCTTGTAAGTACTCAAATCGTATTGGTTTGTAAATACTCCTACCGGCAGCTGACTCCACAGAGTGGCTGTGTGTGGCAGATAAAGTCTTTGAAAACGCTTAGTTTAGGAACGACAAAAAAATTTTCACTCATCTACGTAATTTTTATATTTAATATCTCAATGCTATTTTCTATTTCATTGTAGTTTACGTAAATAAATAAAAATAATTCAAACAAATATGTGTCACACAACATAAACATAAAATTCTGAATCTCATAAGTTCACACTTAAAAAATAAATGAACCGTGGACCGCTTGAAATATCAAGCAACAGACCGTGCTGGTATTTTGATCTAAATGTATGTCTAAAAATAAAGCATTGCTAACACGAAGAGTATACAGAAAAATGCTTTTGTTATTCCTAGTTTTCCACACTTGTCGCGCAAGTGATGACAACAAACATTTTGAATGTTGACAAATTTAGTTTCATGAATCCGTGGGTGGCAGCTCGCTTAGTACGTACCTAGATAGTTTCGCATGCTGTTCAAATTTGGTATAGCTAGACTGAAAGTTCTGTAAAATAATGCAAATCATCATCTAGTATTCAAAACTAGACAATAAAAAGATGGAATTTCATGAAATTTGATAACGTGAAAATAGAGGTTTCCTTTTTAATCTTGTATTTTTTAATTTTATAGCGGACAACGGAGCAGGTGGGTCTCCTATATGGTAAGAGAACACCGCCGCCCATGAACAACTGCGTCACAGTCCACACATTGGTTGTTATACCGGCTTTTTACGCCACTTAAGCGGTTTTTGTACGACCTCCGATATCCTCACTAAGTCAGCGAAACACAATAGAAGAACCGTTTCAAGTACAACTAACATTTCACGTTGAGTTTTTTATGAGCCCGTGGTAACACTTCGGATGAGCCGTCTTCCATCCATTTAGGGGGTTAGCATATGCTTCAACATCGCGCTCCCAAGAGTGCGACAGTATTAAGACACTCGCCCGGCCGCTTTCAAGCCCTGTCAGAGACCAAATAAATTATAAATTAAATTACAATTGTCCGGATTGCGTCCGAAACCGATATCTCCATTCTATTTGCAGTTATAAATTTAAATAATTTTGAATGCGTTCTCTCAGCAGTTGATAACATATTAATAACGTAGGTGCGCGCAATTCATTCAATTGGCAACCAGTTGACGTACATACAACCTTCAATCGTTCGCGTGGAGTTAATTCTCTTGTGTATCGCTGTTTGAAAAATAGCTTCGCCGACGAAAAAGTTCGACTCCACGGAGACAAAGGCGTGCGTGGGTGATTTGAATGCTAAGGCGATCATTAGCGGCCATTGTCAAAAATGCCAGGAGTTGTGGCAGCGTTGCTCAAACTTATTTTTTGCTGTACCACTGGTTTTTAGACGGCATTAGGAAACATTTTAGTAATACGCTATTTCTATTTTAGATATGTTTAAATATATAACTTATATGTGTTCAACTTATATGTTTAAATAAATAACTTCATATAACTTAGGATTAATATTAAAACATTTTATATATTCCCCGAGATAATTAATCCCCCGAGAGAGTCATGGCTGAAGAATATATTGCCGCACTGACTGTCTCGTTTGGAAACCATGGATTCACAGAATACGAGTGTGAAATAGTACTTGTATAATAGACGAGTGAGTTAGGTTACCAGAGCTCCTTTAAGTTATATCGTTTAAGTAACGATGAAAAAAGCCGGCAACACAGCTAAAATCCGATTGCGGTGTAGTTTTCCATACTCGCCAATGATTAGCAAAACCTTCTTGCTCCGTTGTCATAAAAAAAATATTTTTCTTCATCTTATTTGATTTTTTATGGTAGATCTGTTAAATTTTGAAAGCAAGTGTGCAAAATTTGTGAGCAATGCTTTTAGAAAGCGAAGTTTGGGTAGCCTGCGAAGGTTCTGTTTCAAGCGTCTACTGAAGGTTCAATAACTGACCTACAAAGGCTGATGACTTTGCGAAATGCCTACCAAAGACCACCTTCGCAACCCAAACAAAAACTAGTGGAATCGTAACAATTTTTCTGAAAGGGTTAATTTTTATTGTCCATGAATCAACTTTTGTTGCGATTACAAAGGTTTTGCAACAAACATACAGGAGCACGTCCTTTTTGCAAACTGTTTTTTTCCTTTGAGTCTTTGTTTAAGAACTTCTGAGATGTACGACAAATTAGTGTTGTTATTTCTTCAACAACGACAATTTTTTATATAATCTTTGATTATATTAACTATTTTTTATGTTAAAGCGGGCAGCAGAGCAGATGATTGTCAACGCCACAATCCAAGCTTTAGTTGTGTTGCCGGCTTTTTACGCTAGTTAAGCGATATCAAACTCGATATCTTTCATTTTGTGGTATGACAGAGCACGTAACTACGAGATTCAAATTATAAAGATACAATCAATGTAACTTACATGTGAACTTATACGCCACTTGTAACTCAAAGTAGCTATTGTACTGGAAACACACATTACTATTGCATCTATAATATTAAAATCATAATATAATTATAATTATATGAGTAGTCTTGAATGAGTAAGTGATTAATGCGTATTATTTTTTTATTATATTTCCAATTAAATATAAACGTTTTTATTTTTTATTACATGTCAATATGAGGCATAGACTAAGCCTTTGTAATGCTAGATTAGGTCTATGCTCTATAAAGTAGGAACTCCATATGGCAATAACCGTTAGCTACTGTTCGACGTTAATACCCAACCGATCATGACTCAGCAAAAGCCTTATTCTATGGTATAGTAATATATTGTAGGAGTGATTAAAAAAGTAAGTGGATTATAGAAAAGCGGACAACAAGGATGGCATAAGAACACCGCGGCTCATGCACAATCGCGCGTGGTTGTGTTGCCTGCCTTTTACACCACTTTATTCGGTATTAAATTTTTATTGGTATAAAATAAAAATGAACGAATTCACTTTTTTTAATTATAAATGAATTTTGTTTTATTTTGAGATTCTGTTTGCTGCTTAAAGTTGTAAAATCAAAGTTAGTTTAGCAAGTGATTATCTGTGGCCTATTGCCTCCATTGGTAAAATATAGTTTATTTTAATAGTTATACCTACCTAGGTAGTTTATTTTTCTATAAATATATATGAACGATTTATTTATATATAGAAATAAGATAATATTTGAGAATAATACCTGTTTTTATTTTTTAGCCATATAGTAAACACATTACAATGTCATGTGAGCTGGATTACTGACAAAGTAATATGTAATCTTGTTAGAAATAAATATTTATGTTTTTATTTTTTCATTTAATAAAAATAATTTTTGTATTTTATTCAACTTAGGACAAAATACCAAAAAGAAGCTGTTTTTGAGTGTATGTTGTAATAATATCTTATATGTAATATAGAGAATAATATTATTTTTAGTGTCTATAAAGTCTTCTAAAGTTTTGGATATCGGGTATCTTTAAGTATTGCAATAGCGACTATCTTGAAGTGTAATCATTGTTTACTCATTGTTTCACTCAATATAAAAAAAATTACTATTACTAACATTACGAATATACAATCTTAAGATTTAGTTTTTTATAATAAAATAAAAAAAAATCACAGACAAATTTATGAAATAGAATTCTAGTCATCCTTCAATTTTTAACCAGCAGCCTTGAAATATTCATACTCAAACAATTTCTTTAAAAAAAATTGTTATTATTTAGCGAACAACGCTTTGTAATTAAAAACAATACCTACCTATATGTTTTATCCACATAAGGCTAAGTTCACATAAGTAAAAACAATTAACTATAAATGCAAACTAAAATACAATAAAATCTTATCAAACACTGAAGTAATTTCGTCTTAAGACAGTGGAACTCGTAAGGACAGTACCTAAGTCTATAAGTGTTGGATATAGAAGTACAGTGCAGCGAAATGTAGTGATTAATGGTAAGCTGCCCACGGTGGGCGCCGGCGGACGACTGCAGATGATCGCCACAGACTACAGACTGACTTACAACCTCCTTTTTGTGTTTAATTTTTTTAAATAAATATGACATGTAGCTCTCAAATAGAATATATTTTATAATCTTAATTCATTTCTTAATCAGTACTTGATGAATTATTAAAATGTTTTATTGAATATATAAAGAAACATTAATGATTCCAACACTGCAATTTAATATATTTTAAAAACACTTTGTTGAAATGTTATAATGATACTTTATGTTTTATTAAGATTACATACACCAGCTTAAAATATATGGACTTTTACATTGGTAGGAAACCACATACTAGACAAGGACGATAATTATATCTAATAAATATAGTATTTCCTCCTCAAAATAAAAGATGGCATTTTACGTTACTATAAGTTTATAATGTATACGAATAAATAATTTTACTTAATTACTGCAATTTTAAGGTACTTTCATATATTTATGCGCAGATCCTGAAGTCCGCAGGTCAATTTCGTTCAGTATCTACTTTTTAAATATTTTCTGTAATTAATGATGTTTCCTAATTCCTATATATTAAAATTATTCATTAGTTAATTAACAATAACTTAAAAATCCAACCTTTTTTGCAAGCAACCATAAGATTTAGACTTAGTGCATTGCCTCAATCGATATTTATGTATGCACATCAGGTTGGTGTAGAAATCTATAAACATATTGCCTATCTATTCACACCACTAAGTGATAAGGGCTGTAATTTTTCCAAATATTTATTCACCATTGAAAAATGCAATCAATAATAATTTTCTTCCAGTAACCACCAACTCTAGTTGTTTAATAGTGACGTGAGTGTAAACATTAGCGCTTACCAGGTTCAATTAGTAAAAAATTGAATTGAATGAGTTGTATAGTCTAAAACTCGTAAAGTCTGTGGTCATAGTAAATCGTTTCTCCAGGACTTGATTAAAAGTTCGCTGTGCAATGTTGCAATGGGATTTCGATATGGCAACTGCATTATTATAAGTTTCTAGACCCCTTGGAACAATATAAAGTTATTATCTTGGCTTCGTAACGAAAATTGAACGTCATATAAATATACTTAAGGTATCTGTCATTTTTTTGGATATCTAGGTATATTAGATTATTTGTATATGAACTTTATTGCAGTGCGTTACTTTTTGCACCGCTTAGGCATTTAATGACGCACTAATAGAGATTGACGCTCTGAAAACATTCCAGAATGATACAACAACCTTACAGATTATCAACAGCGCTCCGTTGTCCATGGGCGACGATTCTCTTTTGCCATCAAGGAAGCGGTCTGCCACGGTCTGTTTGCTATATAATTAAAAACAATTGGTGGGCATACATTATCTTCACCCACTCAGCGAAACATATTAAGTATAAATACCAGTTTACACTGATATTCTTGAATATCAATATTGTGGTGGTAAAGACGGTTGACGTCAACAGTTGTTGTAAATATACCAATGTCCATTCCAATTATAAATAAATGATTTTTATAATTTAGTCCTAGTTAGCGGAATTTTAAATATTTAAACAGTATATTTAATTACTATCGTAGGCTAAACATGGCAACACAGTATTGTGGGAATTTATTTCATGTTTGTGATAAGTTAATCTTCAATTAAATATGAGTAATAAGGCTAAGGAATCCATATTTTTAATTGAAGAGTCGGTAGAAAAATTAGACTTTAAAATTCAATAGAAAGATTAAGAACTCAAAATAATAGTTAAGCTACCAGCTGAAGGTTTCTAGGTAGGTATCTTAAGCACACCTACTACAAATCTGTTGAGCATAGAAAAAAGTACTCTTTCCTAAAAAAACACATTTCAAATCTGCATTAGAAAATGAACATTCCCATTTGAACCGCGCTTCAGAATCGCTACAAAAAATATTTACGTTTTAAAATTCGTTCCGCCCTGTAGGAACCATTTTAAAATCGCATTCTATATTTTTTAATTAATACTCAACGGCCCTTGTATAGGAAAGGTCGGTGCTTTTCAAACATAAATGGTATGAATAATAGTTTAAAAGTATTTGAATAAGTTCATTAATTATGTGCGGGGATAATAGTAATTTTTGACGTGTTCCTGCTCGCAATGTTGGCTCAGTTACACAAGTTTTGAACGGTTCTATTCATGTTGATCGATATTTTTTTCGATATGGAAGGAGCATCTTAAGTATTTATTTATTTATTAACTTAGGTACATACATTATTTATAATATTGTAAGATTCCCGAACCATACGAATTTAAAATGGCGCCATAGATCACCAAAGGGTTAGCCAATTTTAATAATTTGTGAATTTTTACCTTAATTTAAAAAAAATATTTTTTATAGTATATATCAGATAAAGTTAATTTGATTTTCATTTAAGTAATCTAGCATTTCTAGGTACGGAGTTTTCATAGTGGATTATCTTATTCAAATCTGTTAAAATTTTCAGATTGTTGGTAAGCAATATGTTTTGATATTTAATAAATATTTGACTGAGGCAAACATCTTCTTTTAATTATATATCGGACAACGGATCAGGTGAATCTCTTATATGGTAAGAGTACAGCGGCACATGAACAACCGCGCCACATTCGTTGCCACGTTGCCGGCTTTTTCGAATTTCGAACAGTTCGGCTCTATTCATAATACAGTTTTTATTTAACATGAAATTTTTTAAATACAATTGTATTAACATTTTCTTCTAACGCTTCAGCACGACACGGCCAAAGTTAATATCGAACATCTTAAGAATATCGGCTCTGAAATGCATCAGTGGTCGTTAGTTTTGGCACACATGCCGGATCCTGGGATGTCAAGGAGTGCTTATGTAAGGTTACATATGATTAATAGTCATTACTTAGAAAGGTGAGCCCCGACAGATTCTACATCCCTAGATAACATTTGTAACAGCTAAAACCTGGCTTATGGACGTAACAAATGTCATCTTTATAGCAGTATTGAGGACTAATTGTAGGTGTAAGTAGAAAGACAATTTTTAAAATCCCCCACGTAAATATGGAAATGTAGATTCTTCTTTGAATTTATTAGTATGAGATCAATATAAAATTAAATGTGTAATCCATCATTAATTTCATAAAAGCTATATTACCGATTTTCAACGTTCAAATTAATTCAATTATTACAATTAAATAGATTTATTTTAAATCAATCTATCTACAAGTAAAAAGTTTAAGACAAATAAAAGACAATAGAGTGAAGATAGTTTGTAACAGATTATTTTAAGCATCTTAATTAAAACAAGCGTACCTATTCGAAAAAGGTCGGCAACGCAACTGCAGCCCAGTCAGAGCTAGAGGTCCATAGGCGGAAGAATACTTATTATAAAATACCTGGGTGAGCTTCTCGTTTGCATTCATATTCTCGTTAAAAAAATCTTAAACTTACTCTGATCGGAGCAGGTGGGTTACTTCAATGGTAAGAGATCACCACCGCCCTTGGACAACCACGCAATAATCCGCACGTACATTGTGCTGCTGGCTTTTTTCGTGTAGTTTATAACAACCATAAATTACCTATACCTTTTACAAACAAACCATAATGAAATCGGTTATTGTCGGAAAAGAATAAGACATAGCTAGGTACACCCAAGGACAGACACAAGCCAGGTATAGAGGCATGTGAATCGTAGTGTATTGGTTTCTGAAAGCTGAAAGGGCGCATCGGGTCGGGCCAATTATGAAAATAGCGCACCTGCGCTTGTCAAACACGGCCGCTTGTCGGCCTGCACTAATCATTAATCTTCTTCGCTCCTTATATATTCCTAGTACCTACCCGTTTCTTCGATATTAAAATTATGATAAACTCTTAAAACATGTAGACATTTAATTAAAATCCTATATAATTTTTATCTCATTGATCCTATGATAATCTCAATCGTAGAAGATCCATGTTAAAGCATCTGCTAAAGCACAAATTTGGTTTCACAGAATATTCAGCGTAAAACGGTATTTGTACTTTTGTATTTTATTTCGCTAAGTTAGTGAAGATATCGCAGACCCTTGAAAAAACGCCTCTTAATCTGCGTAAAAAGCCGGCAACACAACTAAAGTGTGAACTGTGTTGCGATTGAACACAGTCGGCGATGGTCTCTTATTATAGACGAGATCCACCTGCTCCGTTGTCTGCTATACTATAAAAAATATTTTCTTTCTATCAAGCTCACTTCTTACTAAAGTGATTAAATCACTGTAAAAAGAGTAAATTAACAACAAAATCATGTTAATATTTGTGTAAAGTTATTCAAATTCATTGATATTTATTTATGCTTTATGGTTTAGGGTGCCACCTATTGTCAGATAGAATTTTAATAATATATCAGATGAAGGCTTTGATTTCTATTTTAAACAGCGCCATCTAGTGCTCAGTGGCAAATATATTTATTATCTTAAATTTCTATAGAGCAAAACGTTCCGAGAAATACCGATAAATAAGAATTATAATAATATAATATTCTCTACGTTAATATATAATATTCGTCTTACTTATCTTTCTACTCGATATTATAGAGATGATTTAACCTATTAGAAACATTTTTATGTAAATCCTTTACAGAAGGTATATTAAATATCTACTTACGTAGATATGTAAAGAAATCCTTATTCAATAAGACTGTTTTCTTTATGTAGCATAGACAACGCCTAAATGTCAACACTTGACAAGATGTCATTATAGTTTTATTAGAAAATAATTATTATAGGAATTATTATATTGTGCACATAATTGTTAATTTAGGACTAGAAGCAACGGCTTTAAATGTAGTTTCAAAATGTTATTTTCAGTTTTTTCAAGAACATAAAAGCTTAATTGTTTTTTCTGTATAATAAAAATAACTAATTAGAATTCCAACGAAATATATTTTTATCCAGATCAAACATTTTCTGAAAGCTTTATTTTTGTAATTATTTTGTATACACTCAGATCTCTTACATCGATGATGAAAACGACGATCATGAAAATTAAACAATCTGTATTCATTTATATATTTATTTTACTTATAAAACACAATATATTCCTTCAGTTTTTTTAGTTTAGACTGTGTTTGGCTCTTGTGTAGTCTTTAAATACAGGTCATATAAATACATCTACTTTGATTGTATTAATACAATATATTACATATATGCATGTAATAATTGTAGGTTGTTGGTACAAAATAAGATACCACAGAACATGGTTTTCATAATTTATCGTTCTTTTTAAAGGATAACACTAAAATGTCTTAACATAAACAAATGTGTATGATAATTGTACTTATAAATGGTTATTTAAATAAAATCATTAATTTAATTAGAATCTTCATTTATCAGTGAAATATCTAACCATAACTTGTCATTAGACGATATAATATAATTAATATCAAGATGGCGCTGTTGACTTTATAATTTAAAAGACTAAAGTAGTTTTGCAAAAGGTATTTGATATAACAAATCATTTAGTATGTAGTCATTTATGTAAACTCTTTAAATATGTAGCTTTGAAACATTGAGTAAAATATTCTGCGTCTGATTTGCTCATTAGTATTGGTAAAGTAAAGCTAAATCTTATTAAATATGATATAAAAATTTTCAAATGAAGACATTTACAGTTTTTACAGCCGAGTACTTGTACAATAGTAAAAACTAGTGAGGATAATTTAAATATGTTGATTTATTCGCTAACAATGTCTTAAAACTAAGTGCAAATTTGTTTAAATATAATGAAAAATTACTATTCATATTGTATCGATGTTAAAAATTCTAAAATGAAGACATTCATTTACGTTAACAATGCCTAATATAATAAAAGCTATTGCAATGAAGATTACCATTTTCGCAAAGATTTTTTAAAATCATTGAAGCATTTTAGAGGCATTCAAATAGATATGCCTAGAGTTTTATATATATAAAAATAACTGTGGCTATTGGTAATACTGCGATTTAAAGGTTGTCCTTAAAAATAATCCTTGGAGTGTTCTCATTGTCTTGAAGGACGCAGTGCATGCACCACACAAACCTCTCTAGAACCGAATTTGTCGCCCTACTTCAAACAAATTCGGATCTACAGGGTAGATGTAGGGCACTAATAGTGATGCCGCTGCCTGACCACCATCCATCTTCAGTGCATACAAAAATCTACATAATATACACCTATTATTCTACCAATCCTTTCACAGCGGTGGCCTAGTGACTGGGCCTTCTAGTCAAGCTAAAATTTAAACTTATTTTCGGTTAGCCCGTTAGCCCGTCGAGAGTAAGTTTAAAGTGTTAAGCTGTACAGGCTGGCTCTGGCCAATAGCGAGTTTCACATTCCTAAAAAAACTTATCGTTTAACAACGCAACCTCGTTCTAGCTGAAACTAGGGTCATGGGCCCTGGACCACTTAACATGCATATTTGACTCCCAGTTTAAAAAAAATCAAAATTAGATTACTTACACTATTTATGACTTGAAGTATTTCAATGAAATCGGAATGAATGCAGCTGACACATTGTATTAACTTATGTACTTATAAGACTACCCAAAAAGACTGTAATACACTGAAATAAAAAGTGTCACAATGACAAGAACTGTCAAGATGGCTATGGCCTTCGTTTGACGTCGCTAGTTATTATATAATGTTAATTATGAATGTACAATTTTTAATCCATCTATGATCAATCAAAATTATTTAAATTTACATTATTAAAAATAATATTACTTACGGTTACGCTATTTATAATTGATTGACATATTAATCAAAATGAATCTTTTTAATTATGAAATTATTGCTAAACCGAGACGATAATTACACTGAGCAACCTTCAAAGGAGCTTTTCTTTAATACGCTTGCAAGGACTAGCATATGATATGAATAAAAAAATATTTTAAAACTCTAATTTTGATTCACTTGTATATAAATATTTAAAAATATATATTTTAACGGTTATAAACTTAACAATTGTTTCTTCAAACTATTATATATTACTGAAAATAAATAAGCAAAACATTGACTTAATATGTGTTATAATATAATATGTTAGTCAATATTGCTGTATCATTTTCTAAGTGTTTATAGAATATTTACAATAAAATTACTAATTTTGTGCTGATTTCTCTTCCGCAATGACTATCTTCAATGGCAGGACACATCTGAAATTTAAACAAACAAATTTAACAAAGTAAGAATGAATCATAGTTTTAATACATCGAACGGAATTATACAGATGTGAAGTCACGCGTACACAATTCTCAATGATAATTTCAAAATTACTCACAAATTCAAAAACTTAAAGCAAGTTGAAGTTTT
>DWCF01003071.1:0-21050 GCA_018230265.1 Delias oraia | reverse complement strand
CAGATCGCTCAAGATCGCAGCGGGTGGGCGTCTTTAGGGGAGGCCTATGTCCAGCAGTGGACTTAGATGGGCTGATGGAGAAGAAGAAGAAGAATCATTATTGTTCGTATACCAAAAGGTAGAACTCTCGCTCGCTAAATAACCTTTACAATGTTTAGTTTTGAAATAAAAAAGATTTGTTTCGATAAGCGTGCGAGTTCATCCCTGTTCTGGTCAAATGTCAAATAAACACAGATTGCCACAATCTGAACTGGAAAATCTTACGCCATCTTTGTCATGGCTCTATTTTTATTTATTATATAAAATATAATTACAAACCAGATCGTAAATAAATTACTAATTGACAAAAATTCCAAACTTTTTTTTAATTTTATTGCACTCTGGCTGACCATTAAATGTTTTATAGCCATATACGTTATAGAATTTGAGAGCCTCGTAGCGAAATAGTTTAATAAGTCTTTGAAGCAAGAGGAATCGGGTTCGAATACTGGTACACAATTATAAATTATAGTTTATTCCGTTTATGGAAGGGCTTGACAGCGGTCGGGCAAGTGTCTTAATACTGTCTCATCCGTGGGAGAGCCACAATGAAGCATATACGGACGGACTAACTGGGCCGGCTCACAGTATTCTCGTCGTGAAACGGAACTTGTACTGTGATACGCAGACTGAGTGAGGTTATTGGAGGCTCTTAAAAATGCCGCTTAGCGTCGTAAAAAGCTGACAACGCGACCAAAGCGCGCACTATGGCGCGGTTGTCCATGGGCGGCGTTGTTCTCTTGCCATATAGGAGCAGATGGGACTGCTCCGTTGTCCACCATAAAAAATATAATTCATTATACGCTAATAATTATAGCCTATGCCATTATACATACCTATGTTAAAGGTAAAGTTTTTCCATATAACATCGTTCTGTTTAGTACTAAAATAATTAAATAGTTATTTGGAGTTTGAAGTAATTAATATTCTTAGTTTCATGGTCGGTCATTTTTTGTATCCATTTTTCGAGTCGAGTGATCTTGTATTTAGCGTGACATCATGGCATACGGTACCAATCCCCGAATAGAATTAATAATTTGCATATATTCGGCTTTTGAAAAGGCTTCACAGTGGCCGGGCGAGTATCTTAATACTCTCGCACCTATGGGAAGCCTTGACTGACGCGTTTATTGGAATGGTTTGTCCAGTTAATAAGTTTTGATACCACGGACTTGCATAATACTAGCATAAAACACTTGTACTGTGTTTTTCTGAATGAGTGAGTGAACCAGCAATCCATGGTAGGTACTAAACCCGTAAAACAAATCTGTTGAGCTGTGCTTGAGTTTTAAATTTTCATTTTCTTATATCATCATCATCATCATTTCAGCCGTAAGACATCCACTGCTGGACACAGGCCTCCCCTTGGACCTCCATGAATACCTGTCGGAGGCGACCTGCATCCAGCGTGTACCGGCGACCTTTATAAGGTCGTCTGTCCATCTTGGTCGATGTCTTTTATATTATTTATAACATAAATACTGTTTCTTGTAACTTTTATTTATTGTTACTGTACAGAAAAATATGGTTTTTCTATATCATCATCATCATCAGCCTATTCAAGTCCACTGCTGGACATGGGCCTCCCCCAAAATGGGGGGTTATTATGCCTTAATCACCACGCTTGGCAGGCGGGTTGGTGATCTCAGAACATCTGCTGTACTCGAAAGTTTTTAAAGTTAAAACTGTTTTTCCATATAATTAAAGATATAAATAAATTAAATATGAAATTAAATATATAATTCATAATAAAAACAATTCGTAGAAATCACTTTAAAACCATTACAACTTTGATAAGTTTATAATTAATAAGAAAATGTTTAATGCTTAATTCCAGCAAATATAATAATATTTGTAGGTTAAAGGAAGAGCGATTTCTATGACAGCCTCGTGGATTAATGGTTTTATATCCACGATGCGAGGGCTATCGGGTTCTTATCCCGGTGAGAATATAAATTTTCATTTATCGAAAATTATTTTTACTCGTGGCGTGGTTTAATGGTCTACCATGAAGCCAGAGGTATCGGGTTCGAATCCCGTACTGGACAATTATAAATTTAAACTTAATTTATTCGGTCTCTGAAAGGGCTTGAGAGAAACCGGGCAAGTGATAAGTACTGTCGCAACCGTGGGAGAGCTATGCGGACGCACTAATTGCGCCGGCTCGTCCGAAGTGAATCTAAGGGCTCACAGAATACTCCGCGTGAAACGGTAGTATTACTCATTGTATTTCGCATAGTGATTGAGGACATCGGAGGACCTATAAAGTGCCGCTTAGGGATAAAAAATTCTATAATATTTTATTAAAAACATATTTAGATGTGATTTTTATTGTATTAAATGTTTTATAGGTGATTTTTTTATGAAAATTCTTGCATCATTTGTTATAAAATAAAACCAGCCATAATTTATAATAATTTATTTTATTTTTGTGCGTTTGTTTACAGAAAACATTAAAATCAACATAATTTAAGATATATCTTAATCTAAACATATTTAGAGCCTCCTGAAACTTAAATTCAAATCAAATACTGCTTTATTAATACCTTTCAACCATAAAAACAGAGAAAGATAGATTATATAAGATGTCCTTTAGCTTTAGGAGGCTTTATAGATGTCCTATATGAAAGAAATATATAATAGATAGATATATATTTATATAAAGACATAGATGAAAAGACAATCTCAAGTAGGTCGCAAGCAACCGCTGGATCCAGATCGCTCAAGATTGTAATAGATGGGCGTCTTTGGGGAGGCCTATGTCCAGCAGTGGACTGGATAGGCTGATCATGATGATGATGATAGATGTCCCAAAGATCTTATAAAATTTTATTTTTACAGTTACCCACACTTTATTACATAAATTACGGAAAATACTAATCTTGAGTTGATTTTAGGACATAAAACCTTTTGTTTTTCCTTAAGTAAAATAGAAATTGTTTTAACATCATCATCATCATCATTTCAGCCGTAAGACGTCCACTACTGGACATAGGCCTTCCCCTTGGACCTCCATGCATATCTGTTGGAGGCGAACTGCGTCTAGTGTCTTCCGGCGACATTTATGAGGGCCTTTGTCCACCTTGTGTGTGGACGTCCCACGCTGCGCTTGCCGGTCCGTGGTCTCTAAATAAATTATTTTAATTTATTAACGAAATGCTTTAAATGTTAAAAAATTGCTAAATAATATATTTAGAAAGTAATCAAAATCAAACTATGTTGACAATTTAGATAGTAAATTAATTTCTGATTACTGAATATAATTTTTGACATCGACTTAATATGGAACATGATCTTTTCTTTATTTTCATGACGCATAAATTTGTTTTTTATTTCCATTTCTCCAGATGGCCTATGCTTGCATAGCGCATGCTTTTCGTGTTTTCTTAATCTAATGTACAAAGTATGTCGACCGATAATGAACGAACGCTGCCATTACAACGAGAGATTTATCATTGAATTGTAGTTTTTATGGTATAGCGGACAACGGAGCAGCACCTATATAGTAAGAGAACACCGCCGCCCATCACCAACCGTAGTAGAAAAAATATCTTTGACTAAGACTTTAAATAGATTTGATGAACACCAATGATCTGAATTTGTTGTATGATCTTTGACTTTTGTATGGTATAGCGGACAACGGAGCAGGTGGGTCTCCTGTATGTTTAGGAACACCGTCGTCCATCTCCAACCACGCCACAGTCCGCACATTGGTTGTCTTGCCGGCTTTTTATGCCGCTTAGGCAGCATTTTTAAGATCCTCCGATATCTTCACTCACTCAACGAAATACAGTAGTACTGTTTCACGCCGAGTATTCTGTGAGCCCATGGTATCACTTCGGACGAGCTGTTCCAATTAGTACCTATAAAGAAACCACGACAGCGTATATCTAACTTTTATATCTATATGGCAAAACAAATTTAATAGTTATAATATATATAATTTGTGTAAATTTTCCAGGATCTTATAATAAGTGTCACGTTAGTCGCCGGTAGGTATCGGGAAATTTCCGGCTCCACTAATACTAATTCCAGTCTTCGAAGTACTGCTTAAAAGCTGTAGGTTCTATACCTTCCACCACCTTCGATATATGTACCTGAAATAAAATAAATGTTAAGAAACCTTTGGAGTCTTTATTAAATAAGACTTTAATTAAGACTAAGACTTTATTGACAAGACGTCATTATATTGCTTTATTAGAAAAGAATTATCTTAGGAATTATTAATATATGTTGCGCATGTAATTATTAATTTATAAGACTAAAAGTAAGGCCCTTAAATGTAGTTTTTTTTTATTATACACAGAAACGTAGTTCGGCTTTTATTTTCTTGAAAAGCACTAAAAATAACATTATAATACTACATATAAAACCCTTACTTCTAGTGTTATAAATAAATTATGTGTAGTATGTAATTTAATAATTCCTAAAATAATTATTTTCTAGTAAAACAATATAATGACATATTGTCAAGTGATATCTAGGCTTTGTCTATGCCAGATAAAGAAAACTGTCTTATTTAATAAGGACTCCTTTTCTCAAGACGGATATGTTAAAATTATGCAAATAATTTGATACCTGCGCTTGGATAAGATATAATACAATTTAAAATGTAATTGTGAAGGAACCAAAGTGTTTGTTAGATTTTGAAAACGAAGGCAAATTAGTCTTCCGCCCATGGACACCCCTAACCACAGCTGAACCGCAGGTGTGTTGCCATGTTTTTAGGGATAGATACATTCGTTTATTTAAAGGTCGTATTACTTTTTTTATTCTATAGCGGACAACAGATCAGGTGGGTTTCCTATATGGTAAGAGAACCATGCCACCCATGAACAATCGCGCCACACTCCGCGCATTATGCTGCTGGCTTTTTACGCCGCTAAGCAGGACTTCTAAGGGCTTCCGATATCCTTACTCACTCTGCGAAACACAGTGCAAGTACAGTTTCACGCTGAGTATTCTGTGAGCCCGATATCACTTCGGACAATCCAGCCCCATTAGTGCGTCAGCATATGCTTCAGCATGTCTCTCCCACGGGTGCATGGCGTGTGTATAACGCATGAATAAATATAATTAATGTATAAATTACCCATGCGGGATGGTTGTGAACCTCCAAATATTGCTGTGCTTTTTTCATGGCTTCTGATTTCTCCTGTAATCATAGAACACTGAAAGTTATTTCTATTTTAGCTTGCTTTATTTTTTAATGAAAATAATCACCGACAATAAGCATTCATCCGCCCATAGACATTCACAGCCTATATGGACCGCAGATGCGTTGCCGGCTTTTTAGGAATAGATGCTCTTTTTTTGAAGATACCAAGTCGTTTTAGTTTGTATATACGGTTGGAGTCAGCTGATTGTACAGTGTGGAGGTCAAAAAATTATTTTCAAATGATTCTGTGTTTTCTAAACCTTAGGAATACTAAGAGATATAAATGTTTCATTCATAATTTTTGTATTAAAGCCTTTTTTATAATATAGCGGACAACGGAGCAGGTGGTTCTCCAATATGGTAAGAGAACATCGGTGCCCATTGACAACCGCGCCAAATTGGGTTATTGGTGGTGTTGCTGGCTTTGACGCCGCTTAAGCGGCATTTTGAAGCGCCTCCGATATTCTTATTCACTCAGCCAAACACAGTAGAAGCACCGTTTTAAGTTCAATTACCATTTCACGAGTATTCTGTGAGCGCGTGGTATCTCTTCGGGCGAGCTGGCTTAATTAGTACGTCAGCACATGCTTCAGCGTGGCTCTCCCACGAGTGCAACAGTATTAAGACACTCGCCCGGCCATTGTCAATCCCTTCCAGAAACCGAATAAAATGAATTATAACTATCCGGACCGGGATTTTAACCTGATACCTTTCGCGTCATGGTATACTAATTAAAGAACTTTGCTAGAGCCTTAAAAATACCTGTCCATTTGATTCCCTTCCAATCCACACATAAATGCTACTTCCGGTATCCAATATGTAGCACTCCTGAAAAAAAAGTAGAATATAAATTATTAATTTATAATTAATATTATACAGTTGAGTTCAAAATTTAATAGAGATCCAAAAAATACTTAATCTGCCGATCATTAGCAATATTTCGATGAGCTGAAGCATTTAGCGATTGAGCAGAATAAAAAAAATGAATCTTTAGAATGTACCCGCATACCTTTTGAACTACCACCACCACCAGCACCAGACTTTATAATCCTTCTAACATTGCATTGGTCAACAAGGACAAAGTCTGTGCCAGCGAACAATATCTAAAAATGTTTTACTAAACTACTTAATCGATTTTAATGAATTTTGTGTATACATTTATATGTTAATTTCATTCATATTGCTTATGTATTCATAATTATTTGTACCGTCTTTTGATATATGAATATAACTGTGTATATAAAAGAAAGTCGTGTTAGATTCACTATTTATGACTCGAGAACGAATCAACTGATTAATGAAGGTAGCTTAGAACCAGAAGAATTATAGGAAACTTTTAACCCGACTACATAAATGGAGGGTATTTTATTTAATAAGTATAACGGTTTTTAAGATATAGTTGGTCCTGTGTATAGGACATCTGCCGGCATCACTACTAAAAATAATTGACGCGAACCAGTAGAAGCTATTCCTTCAGTCTGATTTACCTTTACGCCATCCGAAATACAGAAGCAATGAAGAATTATCTTTATAGGGAAAATCGATTTTTTTTTTTGGAAGAGCAATTTCCTGCTGGCCATACAGTCATCACAGCTTCACAGGTCTTTTGGAGCGAATCGCCGTGAATTTTTAGCCGCGACTAGCGCAAGGGCGTCTCCTGCGAGACACGAACGTCGGCTTGGGCCGTCGCGGGTTCATTGGCCGCCTGAGCAGCCGATCGAAAGCTCACCGGGGTGAGTCTGACGAGGTAGCTAGGTCCTCGCCTCCGTATACGGCTCAGGCGGATGTTTTCACGGTCCCTACCATCTGAGTTTATAATATTATCGCCTCGGGAGGCTATCAGCTTGTTGTTAGCTATTGTGATAGGATCATCCGGATCGTGTAACACGTCCCTGGGTCTCCGCTTGTATTTGATCAGGCGAGGAATGTAAACAGCGCTATGGCGCACGAGTGGGTTTGGCTGGTGTTTGGCGCTGGCGAAGTAGCGCTCACTCGTTATCTTCCTCCATTGAGCTATATTGGGGAGTTCTAAGTCATGGTGTAGTTTTTATAAAGGGAATCTACTATACCATAGTATATCCTAGTACACTTTACTATGTACCTTTGTGTTCAGCAGATCTGCAGTATATGGTGAAGATAACTTCTTAATCACAATAGATCCGGAACTGTCAGAGATTTCATTCAATACAACCTCTTTGGAGGCACCGCGCTCGAAGTCCTGAAAAAGATAAAATTATAACAGTATATTATATAGCAGACGACGATTTACGCCGGTTTTATCATGATAAGAATCACAGCCGCCCATGGACAAACGGTACACAATCCGCGCTTAAAGACCTGAAAAGGATAAAATTATAACAGCATATTATACAGTATATGACGTAATAGATTTTCTAATTGAGTCACAGCCACACAATCATTAGAATTGTTTCCTTGTTTTGTCGTTTAAGCGGCGTAAAACGCCGGCAACACAACCAATCCGCGGAATGTGGCTCGTTTGTTCATGGGCGGCGGTGTTCTCTTACTATAAAGGAGACCCACCTGCTCCGTTGTCCGCTATAGAATAATAAAAAATCTATTTTATAGCAACTAGAAGTTTATGAATGTTAAGCTTTTATTTCGCCTACCTCATCATCACCACCATTCTCTGCATCAGGAACAGAATCCTGATCACCAGAACCGAGTGCTGTGAAGAATTTGTTCACGTCGCCTTCACTCGAGTATGGATCTGTAATAACATTTGAAAATAAAAATCCTATACTTACAAAAGCTTTAATAAAAATTATTGACAGCCTGGTAACTCAGTGGTTTTATTAATCTATAACGAAGCGAGAGGTATCGGGGTTGAATCCCGGTACGACAATTGTAATTTATTTTATAATTTATTCGGTTTTTGAAAGGGCTAGACAGTGGCCAGGTAGGTGTTGTAACACAGTCGCAACCGTGGGAGAGCCATGCTGAAGCATATGCGGACGCAGTAATTGAGCCTGCTCGTCCGAAGTGCTATCGGGCTCACAGAATACTCTGCGTGAAATGGTAGTTGTACTTCAAACGGTACTTCTTCGGCCTTGAAAACCGCCGCTTAAGTGGAGTAAAAAAGCCAGCAACACAGCAATTGCAGACTGTGGCGCGGTTGTCCATGCGCAGCGATGTTTTCTTACCATATAGGTAATTCACCTGCTTCGTCTGCTGTATGTACCATAAAAAATCATCATCATTTCAGCCGAAAGACGTCTACTGCTGAACATAGGCCCTCCTTTGGTTTTCTTAAAAAAAACCATCCTTCATAAAAAAGTACCAATAATCTCTATGTTTCCTCTGCCACTGTGGTCCTGGTCCCGGATCTGATTGGCAACAGAGATCGCCTTCAGTCTCTCCACGCTCTTCGCCTGATCTCCGACGTAGAGAAGTATGTCATGGTCTACGTCCAAAATGAAACAGTCTCCTTTGTTCATCGAAGTGATTGATGCTTCCACCTAAAATCAAAATAAAATATAAAATCATCATCATCATCATCAGCCTATTCAAGTCCACTGCTGGATATAGGCCTCCCTCGAAGACGCCTAACTATTGCGATCTTGAGCGATCTGAGACCAGCGGTTTCCCGCGACCTTCATGAGATCGTCTTTCCATCGCGTGGCGGGACGCGCGCGAATCGCGTGTCGAAATATAAAATAGGTGTTTTTTTGTATTCTATAGTGGAACGGAGCAGGTGGGTCTCCTATGTGGGTGGGTGGGTACGAGAACACCGCCGCCCCTGAAGAACCACGCCACAGTTCACGTATCGGTTGTGTTGGCGTCTTTTTACGCCGCTTAAGCAGATAAGGGCCTCACTATACGAAACACCGTACAAATACCGGTACACGCTGAATAATCTGTGCCTATGCTTAGCTTATGCTTCAGCATGGCTCTCCCACGGGTTGCGGGTTGTTTGGTTTAATTTGGTGATACCACATTTTGAACAACCTTATTAAAAACATTTATAACATCACCTGTCTCACTCTCACGTTCCTCTTGCCCTTGATCTGAAAGAGACGCTTCTCTGCCCCCTCATTCACGTTCACATGGTTGAAACCCGAGGCATGACCGCCTTCCATATAACGTATAGCTGAGAAAAAACAATATATTTCAATATCATTTTTCTATAAAAAAATTGTCAAAGTAATATAAGTAATTGTGTGTGGCCGAGTGGTCTTGTATCGTGAAGTCAGGGGTACCGGGTTCAGATCCTGATCACCGCCGCTATTACAACCGCACTACAGTCCGCGGTTTATTTGTGATGTCGGCTTTTTACGCTGTTTAAGCGGCATAACTTCAAGGGCTGATATCGCTCACTCAGCGAAACACAGTATAAGTTATTTCACGCTGAATATTCTGTTAGCCCGTAAAGCGTCAGCATAGGCGTCAGCATGGCTCTACCACGGGTGTACGTTGCATTTTGTATTATTTGTACGACTTTGTCTTGTCTCTGTACGTCACTTATTTTTTCCTAAAAATTAGCATCAATAATTATATCATATTAGTAGTGACAGTACTAAGACACTGTACTAAGACCAGACCACTGCCAAGCCCTTCCAGAGAACGAATAAATTATAAATTAAATTACAATTGTCCGGACCGGGATTCGAACCCGATACCACTCGCTTCATGGTGAACTTATTAAACCACTGAGCTACCAGGTTCCCAATTCTGTGGCACATTTGTGTTTCTGCTGCCAAATATAGAATAGAAATCCGACCTGGTTCAAAATAGCTCAGGAACTGCTTGGATTCGTGGCCCTGCGTCTCCCGATGTTGGACAGCCACACCCTGAAACTGCTCGTCGTCCAAATTGACAGACAAAATGGCCGCCGCGCCCGATTCATCCTGGCTGGTTTTTGACCCCAGCCAGAAATGGATGTCCCAGGATAAAGTAGATGACCCTGTTGTCTGAATAAAAGTAACGTATACCAAGTGAAACCATTAAGCTACGAGGCTCTCAAAATTATATATTTACCTTTAAAACGATGTAAGAGTCACCCGAGTAGAAGTTACCATACTGATGCTGGGGAACAGCCACCGGCTCGAAGTCCTGCAAATCATTACCATTAAATAAAATTATTAAAAAACGAAATTTGATTGTTTTAAAATTCTATTGCGGATAACGGAGCAGGTGGGTCTCCTATATGGTAATAGAACACCGCCCATGAACAACCATGAATGGTTGTGTTGCCGGCTTTATACACCGCTTGAGCGACACTTTTAAGTGCCTCCGATATCCTCACTCTGCGAAACATAAAAACCGTTTCCCGCTCAGTATTGTGTCGTGGTTGAGTGAGTTAATGACCAAATTCATGTCAAGACATGATATATGGCATCCATCTTGAAAACATAATACAAATATAGACCAAGTTTTTTGGTATAGAGTGAGTGAAGATATCGGACACCCTGTAAAATAAACCAACAAAGCTGGCAACACAACATAGTCGCGGCTTTTAGCGCAGTTGTCCATGGGCGGTGATCTCTTAGCATAGAGTTGATCCACCTGCTCCATTCCCCGCTACACTATAATAGATCTTTGATTTTATAAAAACTAATATATTTCGGTGGCAAGATTATCACTCAACTAAAATCACAATTCATATTAGCATGACGCACAGAAATAACTCACGCATAAACGGAAAGACAAGATTCCGACATATTTACACAGAAGCGTTATTCTTAGATTTATTGAGATGGTGAAGCTAGTTTAAGATTTCACGAGTCCAAAACCAATTTTAAATATATATATAACTTTAAAAGTCGCCGGAAGACGCTGGATGTATGTCGCCTCCGACAGGTATGCATAGAGGTCCAAGGGGGATAGGCGTCCATCAGTGCTCATCTTACGACTTATATGATGATGATGATATAACTTGAAATGTGTTCATATATTCTAAACGTCTATACATGTTTAATTGTACAGCGAGGAACGGATCAGGTGGAACTCCTATTTGGTAAGAGAACACCGCACCACAGTCGCATTGATTGTGTTGTCGGCTTTTTACGCCACTACAGCGGCATTTTTGAGAGCCTCCGATATCCTCTTTCTTTCAGCGAAACATAGAAACACCGTTTCAATTACAATTACTATTTCACGAGTGAGCCCATGGTACTACTTCGGACGATGCGGCCCAACTAGTGCGTCAGCATGTGCTTCAGCATGGCTCTGCCACGGGTGCGACAGTATTAAGACGCTCGCCCGGCCACTGTCAAGCCCTTTCAGAGAACGAATAATTTGTCAATTAAATTATAATACTGATATTATAATGAAGTAAATTTGTGTGTTCGTGGCATTATAGGGGTAATCTCTGAATCTACTGAACCGAGTTTGGAAATTCTTTTACCAAGAGAAAGCTTATTATTTGTGAATAAAATAGGCTATATATTTAATAAAAATTTTAAAATTATATATTAAATTCAATAATTTTAATTATAGAAAGGAATTAATTATGTATAAATATTTAATTATACATACAGTTGAGTAAAGTCCTTTCAGTATAGTACAGTCGATGTAAGAATATTCCGATGTTAAGTCGGGAACAACCGAAGTACTATTCTGGTACTCTAGATATGGATACTCCTACGTCACAGAATGCAGCTGAACCAATAGAAACTTAATTTTGTAGCATCTGTACGTCCACGTGTTTTCAAATATTTTCGAAAAGTGCATTGATAAAAAGGAATTTGCAAAAAACCTAAAGTATTTCTTTATTGAATGAAAATGTCTGAATCTCAAGATCTGTAAATAATTATAATTAAACATCTAAGATGTCGTACCGTTTGAAAACGTAATTTTCTATTTTATTATTTAAAATTACTATATATACTTTAGCTCAAATATAAGCTAAGGTAGCCAAAGTTAATTAATATATATTACTAGTGTAACATTATGAATAATTTTTTTTTAATTTTTATATAATTTATTGCTTTTTAACTTAATTTCCATCTCGTACAATGCCAAAGAACTTTTACTTGAATCGCGTGAGAACATTACACGCATTCTTTAATTTTTTTATATGATAGAAAGCAAGCGGGCAGGTTACCTATGGTTGGCGATGAATAAATGAATTTATTAACTATAAAAAAATATATTAATTATAAAAAAAACAAATTTGAATAAATGCATATGAATTTATGGAGAGGGCAATGCTCGGAGTCTCGCTGCGAGATAAAATCAGTAATGAGGTTATCCGCAGCCGAACCAAAGCAACCGACATTGCCGACGAATCGCTCGACGAACCGACAACCGATGGGAAGAAAGGTTCTCGAGTGGCGACCGCGTACCGGGAAACGCAGAGTGGCATGTCCCGCCGCGCAATGGAAGGACGATCCCATGAAGGTCGCGGGCAACCGCTGGATCTAGATCACTCAAGACCGTAATAGGTGGGCGTCTTTGGGGGAGGCCTATGTCCAGCAGTGGACTTGATAGTCTGATGATGAATGAATACGAATGAATGAACACTCTTGGCCCATGAGCGACGTGCGTTGTCTTTGAAGTGGCTCTTATAGGATAGCTCATTTAAGCTCCCTTAGCTAAGCTCACTGAATACTCAGCCTGAAATGGTAGTTGTATTTGAAACGGTTGTTCTACTGTTTTCCTGAGTGAATGAGTATATCGGAGGTCCTTAAAAATGGTGTTTAAGCGGGGTAACAAGTCGGCAACACAACCAATTAGTGTTGCCCAAGTCTTGCATTTGCAAGACTTAGTTTGGTCTTGCGCCAATACACCTGGTACCGGTCTTGGTCTTGGTCTTTCAGCAAGAGTCTTGCAATTACCTATTAGACTATTATTATATTTATTAAAGTTTATTTCAGATCTTAGTAAAACCTATCAGAATAGGAACATCTTAAAAGATAAAGACCAACCAAACGTCAACCAACAGAATTTATAAAATTTGTCAGAAGGTTTAATGAGAAATTCCAAAAATCACTGCCAAAAAAAGTAGCTGCAGGACGCAAGAGTCTTGCAGGCTTAGTTCTTGCTCAAATCTTACACGGTCACGTTTGGTCTTGCTAAAATTAGGCGATCTTGGTCTTGCATTTGGGCAACACTACAACCAATACGCGGACTGTGGCGCGGTTGTTCATGGGCGGTGGTAATCTCTTACCATATAGGAGACCCACCTCTTCCGTTGTCCGCTGAAGCATAAAAAATTGTATTGGTTTGGAAATATCACTGCACCTTATTCCGAATGATTATGCGGTACAAAAAAAATTAAAAATGCTTTCTATCGTATTACCTCAACCCTCCAAATCTCCAAGCCTGCTTTCTTTCCGGAATTAACAAAGGCTGGATGTACTTCCGGCATACTGAAATATGGAAATACATTTATAACTGCTTTGTAATATATGTTAATGTAATATTTTGATCTGTCAAAAGGGTCCTGTTTCGAAGTGGTACCAATTATTCAGTTTTCAGGATAGAGCCGTAACAGGCGAATCTAATTTCTCGACATAGTTAAAAGAGACAGTATCTCCATTATTACTACGACAGTGATCATTCTAATCGCTGTATCTTTGTTTATTTTTGTTTGCGTGAGAATAACATGATTCAGTCTGATAACATTCTTGCTAGGAGACAATCTATCATAGTGGCGATGTTTTCACTTTTCATTCAACTTTTTTATTTTTTACTCTATAGCGGAAAACTGAACAGGGAAATTAATGTATGTTAGAGAACACCGCCCATGGACAACCGCGCCAGACGGCGCCTTGGTTGTGTGTCCGATTTTTACGCCGCTTAACCGACATTTCTAAGAGCCTCCGATATATTAACTCACTCAGCGAAACACAATAGAAACACCGTTTCAAGTGTGAACAACTACCATTTCACGATGAGTATTCTATAAGTATGTATAATATCCAAGGGAGAGCCATGCTAAAGCATATGCTGACGCACTAATTAAGCCGCCTCGTCCAAATTGATGCCACGGGCTTACAGAATACTCATCGTGAAACGGTACTTGTACTGTGTTTCGCAGAGTGAGATACGATATCAGAGGCCCTTAAAAATGATGGTTAAGTGGCGTAAAAAGTCGGTAACACAACCAATGCGCGGACTGTGGCGCGGTTAGCTATTGGCGGCGGTGTTCACTTACCATATAGGAGACCCACCTGCTTCGTCGTCCGCTATACTATTAAAATAATAATAATATGTACCTATGATGATTGATTGCGGCCAAATTTTAAACGACTTAAGAAAATGCATTTTCTTTACATGCATAGAACAAATGAATAAAAACTAATAAAGTAATTGAACGACAACATAACATTGTCCTTCAGTGGTAATTCGTCCGAAGCAGAAATACGAACGCGCAATCTTAGAGTTTATTCACCGAATTACACAAAGGTTTATTATAAATCGAGAACCTCATAGCTTTTTGGTTTTAAAAGTGTAACATGAAGCGAAAGGTATCGGGTTCAAATCCCGGTCCGGATAGTTATAATTGTTTTTATTCGGTTCCTGGAAGTGCGTGACAGTAGCCGGACGAGAGTCTTAATACTGTCGCACCCGTGGGATAGCCATAAATTGGATCGGTTCGTCCGTAATTATACCACGGGCTCAGAATACTCAGCGTGAATCGGATCTTGTACCTACTTTGTTTCGCGAGTATGAATATCATATTCCCTTCAAGTTATACCGAACAAGCGGCGTAAAATGCCAGCAACACAACCGATACTTGGATAATGGCGCGGTTGTTCACGGACGGCAGCTGCGTTCCCGCTATACCATAAAAACCTTTAAAACACGGAAGTACTAATGACACCGTACACAATTTAACGAATGATGGCGGGACTAGTTCCATCTATGAGATACAAAACTACTTTATTATCATTCAAGTGGACATTTATCAATGTATACAAAAAGGCGTGTGTTTTGTTTGACAAGTGTTGAATCAATAATTACTCATCTCTGTACTGTATCTGTATCATATCTGTAATAATTACTCATAAAGCCACACTACGGAGCAGGTATCCTATATGGTAAAAGAACACCGCCGCCAATAAACAATCGCGCCATAATACGCGCATCGGTTGTGTTGCCGGCTTTTTACGCCGCTTAAGCGACACTTTTAAGTGCTTCCGATATCCTCACTCACTCTGCGAAACACATTACAAGTACCGTTTCACTGACTATTATGTGAGCCCGTATTAATTCGGACGAACAGGTCCAATTAATGCGTCAACATATGCTTCAGCATGGCTCTGCCACGGGTGCGACAGTATTAAGACACCCGCCCGGCCACTGTCAAGCCCTTCCAGAGACCGAATAGGTTATAAATTAAATTGTTACTGTCCGGACCGCGATTCAAACCCGATACATCTCGCTTCATGGTACACTTTTAAATCCATTAAGCTACGAGACTCAAAATACACAATTTATGCTTCAAAATCCTTCAATTTGTCTTTTATTTTAAAATGCCGACACTGCGAACGAAACCCTGAGATACAGATGTAATAAATTAGTGCGGTTGTGGTATGACCTTGACAAACCCCATAGGGCATAACAGTATATCATTCACGCAACCTTCAGACGCCATAAGGCCATTTCTAAGTAGTCTTTCCATGAACAAATTGTTATTCATTATTTTTGGGTGCGTATCCAAAAAATAATAGACAATATAAATAACGAGTTACCTTTACGGTAAAAAATTACCGCCGCGCAACCGCGCTACAATCTGCGCTTAGGTTGTGTTGCCGGTTTTTTACGTCTCTATTTTATTAATTAAAATCTGATGAAATCTAGAGTTTGGCGTGTTCTCTGTAACTAATTTCTAAGATAAGTTATGTGGCATACAGATTTTTTATTTGGAAATATATTGCATTATATGTATATGAGATTGTGTTAAAATTAATTTTAATTTAAATCAATGTGAAACAAAATAAAATATATTTATCCATAAAGGTCTTCTCAGTAAAAAGTATTTGATTGCGTGTTTTTTTATTAAGACATATAATACAAAGATTTGATCTTATTTCATCTATTTAACATAATTTAGAGATATATATTTTTTATAGAATAGCGGAAAACGGAGCAGGTAACTCTATATGGTAAGAGAACACCGCCGCCCATGGACAACTGCGCCACAGTCCGCGTATTGGTTGTTTCTGGCTTTTTACGCCGTTTAAGCGGCACTTTTAAGGGCTTCCGATATTTTCACTCACTCTGCGAAACACAGTACGATTACCGTTTCACGGTGAGTATTTTATAAGACCGAGGTATCACTTCGGACGAGCCGGCCCAATTAGTGCGTCAGCATATGCTTTAGCATGTTTTAACCACGGATAAATTATATCATTTTATCAATTTAACAAAAAAAACCTACAGAATCAAAAAATCTTTAATTTAATTAATACAAATACTTTTAGTGCATTATTATTATTTATTTTATCCCTCCGTTCAATATTAGAAAATTATTAATTTCACATAATCTGTTACCAATAAGAAGTCATTATGTTTGAATATAATAAAAAAAGCGCTTAATCGAAACACAAAACATAAATTATTTAAATAAATCATTAATTATTCATCATCATTTCAGCCGTAAGACGTCCACAGCTGGACATAGGTCTCCCTCTTGGACTTCCATGAATATCTGTCGGAGGCGACCTGCATCCAGCGTCTTCCAGCGACCTTTATAAGGTCGTCTGTCCACCCCGTGGGTGGACGTCCCACGCTGCGTTTGCCGGTCCGTGGTCTCCACTCTAACACTTTTCGGCCCCATCGGCCATTCGCTCTACGTGCGATGTGGCCTGCCCATTGCCACTTCAGCTTGCTAATTCGGCGGGCTATGTCGGTAACTTTAGTTCCTCTACGGATCTCCTCATTTGTGATTCGATCACGTAGCGAAACTCCGAGCATTTTCCATAGCTCGCTGAGCGACTCTCAGCTTTAAGATGAGGCCGATGGTGAGAGACCATGTCTCCGCACCGTAAGTCATCACTGGTAACACACACTGGTTAAAAACCTTTATTATTATTATATATTATTTACCTTTAAATTGGCTTTTTTATTTATCTCAATAATTACAAGCAGTAATAAAAATATGCTCATTTAAAATACGGTACCATATGCACACTTACCAGTAAACTGAAGTAGTAAATATATTTGTACAAATATTATTAGTTTATAAGATCGAATACCCATAAAACCTTTTTAAATTAAATAAAAATAAACCAATTCTACACGTCCATATATAAAAATTCTTCGACACTAAATAACTTAAATGATGTGTAATTAATAATATTAGTCAAATTTAAAAATACAATATTAATTAAATAATACAATATAAGCTATTGTAATAAAAGTAATTTAAAATTAACTTACGTGACGTGCTTCGCAAACAAAATCCTCTCGCGGACTGAGAAGTAACACCGCCATGAGCCCCGCGCAAACCGTAGTAAATTGTCATAATGACTCATCCTGTTTGCGAATTATATTGAAAGAGACTATATTTAAAATGTCTAGTTATTATTCAAAATTGGCCCGGCTCGCCCGAAGTGATACCACAGGCTCATATACACTTGTACTTGAAACGGTACTTGTACTGTATATCCTTAAAAATATAAATTCGTTTTCTATTTAAAAAAATAAAGTTTTATTTATATGTGTTATGTATAAATTTTATTTAAAAGGTAATAATAAATAAAATAAACGAAATCATAAAAAATATATCATTTGAACACTTCTTGACTTTGAATATATTATGTATGTTAATTACTATGTAATTATATATTATATAATGGTAAAATATATACTAAAAACATTTATATTATAATATTTAGAGTTTATTTTGTTTGAAGCGTAATCTGGCAGTGGACCGATTTGAAATTTTTTTGTTAGATAGACCATTTAACGTTCGTCTTTATTATATTTTCAAAACAATTAGGGATCCTAAACGCCAATAATGAAACCCAAAGTGTAAAACTTTACCAAAAAATTTACCTAGCAAGAAGGGTGTTCGTGTTTTTTAATATACAATAGGTGGCAAATGAGGCGCACCTAGGGCAAGAGGTCCTCCGCCCATGCAGAGCTGCGGGTAAGTTGCTGGCTTTTAAGGAATATGTGCATTCTTTGGAAACACCCCTGCTGGCAGCTCATTCCACAGAGAGGTGGTGCGCGGCCGAAATCTCTAAAAAAGGCTCAGTTGTGGACCGACAAACATTGAAACTTTACGTTCCAACCCGCGGCTCTGCAATGGCTAAGGTTGCCGATGGGCTGAGGACCGCTTGCCCTAGGTAAGCATCCTGCCCGTTTGCCACTGTTTGATTAAAATCGTGTAGTACATAATGAATGTTCGACCTTAGTTCTATTTTATCTCAACGACGCGCGACGCCATGAGTAGTGTTGCCCAAATGCAAGACCAAGCCCAAGGCCGCCTAATTTAGCAAGACTAAGATTGACCGTGTAACACTTGAGCATGATCAAGACTAAGCCTGCAAGACTCGCGCGTCTTACAGCTATGTATTTGGCAGTGATTTTTGGACTTTCTCATTAAATCTTTAGACATTTTTATCTGGTTGGTCGCTACTATGTCTATGCTAATTCAAGATCAAAATGTTCATATCTGATAGGTTTTTCTAAGATCTGAAGTCATCATCAGCCTATTCAAGTCCACTGCTGGACATAGCCCTCCCCGAAAGACGCCCACCCGTTACAAACCTGAGCGATTTAGATCCAGCGGTTGCCTGCGTCCTTCGTGAGATCGTCTTTCCATCGCGTGGCGGGACGTCCCAACTTTAATAAATATCAATAGTCTAATAGATGATTTCAAGACTTGCAAGATTCTTGCTACAAGACTGCGAGAGCAATAGCAAAACCAAGACCAATACCAGGTGTATTGGCGCAAGACCAAAACTGGCTCTAAGTCTTGCATTTGGGTCACACTAGCCATGAGAGATACAACACACTAATAATCCATGTTAAACAATATTATCTCACACTATTTTTATACAAAATGGCTATCTTGAAACTTGGCACATAATATAAATTACTTTAATATATACGTCATAGAAAAAATTCTGGCAACGAAGTTATTTAAACATATATATCAGAAGATAAACCCTTTCATTTATCACAAATCGTGGGAGCCAATTCCGTCTTCGACTATTCCTGTCTGTGTTAAATTAAATTTCTTCGTGAAAATCAAAATGTAAGAGTTTGGTAACGTGCTTTTACTGTGTTTCACTGAGTGAGTGATATTGGAGGCACTTGAAATTGTACCTTTTATGCGCTCAGAGTAGCTGTAGCCCGTAGGATCTTTCGTTTGGATTTTATTTTATTATATAGTGGACAACGAAGCAGATGGGTCACCTATAGGGTACGAGAACAACGCCGGCCATGATCAACCACGCCACAGTCCTCGCATAGTTTTGTTGCCGGCTTTTTACGCCATTTAAGCGTCACTTTTAAGGGCCTCCTCACTCACTCAGCAAACACAGCAAGTACAGTGCAAGTACCGTTTTACGCTGAGTATTCTGTGAGCCCGTGGTATCACCTCGGACAAGCCGACCCAATTAGTGCGTCAGCATAAGCTTCAGCATGTCTCTCCCACGGGTAAAGATATTTGGATGGATACATGTTACTCTTTCAGGCAAAAGCAACTAAACAAACTTTTATTAAACTCTATAATAATGTTGCTGAGATACAGAATAACATATAGGCTAAAATTTATAAAGATATTTTTTAAATTTGCCGAAATATAATGCCGCGTACAAAGCCGGCCACATAACCGAAGCGCGGATTGTGGTTGTCCATGGGCAGCGGTGATCTACCCACCTGCTCCGTTGCCCGCCATAATATAAAAAAGTCACACCAAGCAGTTCTGTAATATTTATTACTTGACTAGACACTTCCATAATTGTCAAAATTACAGTTTATCCATAACACAAACATGAGGAAAAATGTTTGGCAAACCAACCGTAGTGAATTCTTTTTTATAGTCTAAATTGTTTTTTATTCCTACTTTATTTTTATATGAAGGGGAGAACAGATTTTCTGTTAGGAAAAGATCTCCGCTGCCCAAGGACAACTATGTCACAGTGAATTCCCGTGGGCGAGCCATACTGAAGCATATTATGACGCACTAATTATTTTTTTAATGATTTAGCAGACAATGGAGCAGGAGGGTCTCCTATGCAGTAAGAGTACACCCCACCGCCCATGGACAACCGCGCCACAGTTCGCGCGTTGGTTGTGTTGCCGGCTTTTTACGCCACTTAAGCAGCATTTAAAAGTGCCTCCGATATCTTCACTCAGCGAAACGATAAAGGGAATAGAGCAATAACATCATTTGCATCTTTGCTATTAATTTTTATCAGGAGTAATTTTTCTTAAAACCCATTAATAGTCTTGATGATCTCTCGCTTAAATTTTAGTTCGCATGGGGTCTAAGCATTTTTGGATAAAAGAATGAAGTACTACTGCCAATTTGCCCCACGCTCTTGGTAGCTTCATAATTCCCGTCTAAATTTGTATTTTCTTCATCATCAACATTTCAGCCGTAAGACGTCCACTGCTGGACATACGCCTCCCTTCGGACCTCCATGCGTTGGAGGCGAACTGCGTCTGCGTCGATCTTTATGAGGTCTTTTGTCCACCTTGTGGGTGGACGTCCCATGCTGCGCTGTGTTCTCCATTTAATTTGTATTTCGGTAGCGATTAAATCACAAATTTGGAAGGAGACATCGCTGCCATCTTTAGTGGTCACCCTGTGCGAGTGATTTGTTTTTATTATTCCCTAGCGAACAATGGAGTAAGTGGTTCCCCTATATGATCACTCTGCGAAACAGTACAAGTACGGTTTCACGCTGAGTATTCTGTGAGCCCATGG
>DWCF01003070.1:0-21052 GCA_018230265.1 Delias oraia | reverse complement strand
TATTAAGACACTCCCCCGGCCACTGTTATGCCCTTTCAGAACTGTCCGGAACGGGATTCGAACCAGATACCTCTCGTTTCATGGTATACTTTTTAAAACCATTAAGCTACGAGGCTCTCTAATTCAGTAATAGCTGTATGTGTCACCCTTACTTATTAAATACATTACATTGACCTTCCAGTGGCATTTGCAATAAACAAAAAAATATAAATTCAAACCAAGTTATAATGTTTGAGACTTTTTAGTGTTTCTTAGCAAAAAATTACACAGGAAACTCATTAACAAAAAAACAGCAGAGAAAAACAAATATTTTTACTTTTATTCAGCTTGTGAGACAACAATTATACAGTCGATCGAAGACGTCTGGCGATCTCTTTTAATCCTCACAATAATTTTGTTTTAATATGTAAAAATACAGTTGAAATATTTGCACAAATTATGGAAAATTAAAACTGTTTCCTGTTACTCAAATATGTAGATGGGTTCGAGGTTTCCGTTTTAAAAGTCGTTGCATTGTAAATTATATAACTTTATATTTCTAATATAAAATATAATGTATATTGTATCAAATAGCCAATATGCTTTTAATGAAATGAAATTTAAAGTTTATGAGTTCAAGTTAAGAAGATTTTTAATTATCTTAACGTTACGACAATTTTTCACCTGTGGAAGAGTCATGCTGAATATGCGGATGAACTAATTGGGTCAACTCTACTATGACTCTCGTGTGTCGTTGACGGCCGCGGTTGTCCATGGGTGGCGGTGTTCTATTACCATATAGGAAACCCACCTGCTCCGTTGTCCGCTTTACAATAAAAAAAATTATAAAATTAATAATTCAAATTTTCAATAAAGGATTAAAAACATTATTTACAATACAATACAAATCGATCATAAAATATTATGAATTTATCAGATATACTTTTATAGATAAAATATTATTAAAATATATTACAACAAGAAATTGTTAAACTTAAGTATGGATAGTCTTGCCAATAGATATATTTTTTATAGTATAGCGGACAACGGAGCAGGTGGGTCTCCTGTATGGTAAGAGAACACCGCCACCCGTGAACAACCGCATTGGTTATATTGCCGGCTTTTTACGCCTGTCAAGCGACACTTTCAAGGGCCTACGATATCCTCACTCATTCTGCAAAACACAGTACAAGTACCGTTTCACGCTGCGTATTCTGTGGGCCCGTAGTATCACTTCGGACGAGCCGGCTAAATTAGTGCGTCAGCATGGCTCTCCCACGGGTATGTTATACGGCTATAAATAAGTTTCGATAAAAAATAATGTTATTGAATAAAATAGGATAAGGCCATACTAAAGAGACGTGTTTCCTATGATGTAAGAAGATAATTAAGTCGTCTATGATAAACATAAATTATACAATAAATTAGCTATGTGAGTAAAAACGAAAAAGAAAGAAATTATGTAATGTTATTCAAGATTTTATCAATTTAATTTTGCTGTATAATAATGATATCAATAGACTTTCACGGTCAAACCTTTCTTTTGTTAAAGCAAGAATATAGCGATTGAGTGAAAGTAAATGAAGGTTTACTGTTTATTCCGGGTCTCTAGGTCATAGGTAAGAACGTAAAACATTGGCTTTTTTAAAATATCATATCAAGAAAGGCCAAATGTTGACAATATCCCGGATATGAAACCTTTTCCGGTTGCGTCCAAGTTTTACTGTTTAAATATAAAATCGTCAACAATATTATACTTATAATAAACATGCCAAAATATTTACTGTTCCATTGACTATATTTACATGTATTATGTAAATCTTAATGAATATTACTCAATATGGAAAAAGAGGAAAAAAGGGAAAATACGTTACGAAACATAATTGTATTAAATAAAAAAATTGTATATAATGCAAATATAATACATATATCAGTAATAAGAAAACAGTAACTCAAATTCTAGTATGGCCAAGTATCACCCAAAAGATGGAAATAGGTACGTTTGTATCTGTGATGCCTTTCAATAAGGCTTTAATAATTATGGCATAATGTTTCAAAAATATTAAGTATTCAAAAACTTTTAAATATATATATATATATAATATTGGCCTACACAAATGTTTGTTTTCATAAATCTCGCCAGTCTTTCGAGGTAAGTGATTTATATTTAAATTTATTTCTGTTTATTTACAGTACATGTTGAAAATGTTATATAATCCATTTTTATTCAAATTTATACATAAAATAAGTAATTTAACAAATGAATATATATCGATCTTTAAGATTTTATAGTCTGTATACACATTCATTAAATAGGTGATTAATATGTAAGGAAAATTGGTTAAATTATTCAGTAATAAAATGTGTGATTATTTTTCTATGGTATATACGGAGAAGGTCTGTCTCCTATACGGAAAGAGAACACCGTCGTCCAAAAACAACGGCGCTACAGTCCGAATTTTGGTTATGTTGTCGGCTTTTTACGTGGTATAACTTCAAAGGCTTCCGATATCCTCACTCACTCAACGAAACAGTACAAGTACCGTTTCACGCTGAGTATTCTGAGAGTCCGTGGTATCGTTTCGGACTAGTTCTCCCACGATGCAACAGTGGTAATACACTCGCTCGACAAATGCCAAGCCCTTCCAAAGTACGAAAACATGAATTATAATTTTTTTTTATACTATCGGTGGCAAACGAGCAGGAGGCTCACTTAGGGCAAGCGGTCCTCCACCCATGGATTAAATTAATTTGAGGATTTATTTAAATTATTAAATAAATATATATTAAATTATAATTATTTGGGCCAAGATTCTAACCCGATACTTCTCTCTTCGCGATAAACATCTAAAACTACTTTAAGCTCTTAAAAATTGTTACAGTAATGCGTTGTCTCTATATTTTATTGAAGTATCAGCAATAAAATGTCATAAAGAAATTTATTTTAATATATTATAAATTAGTGATAACAGTTTGCTATATATTGCGTAGTATACCACAAATTACATCGTGTCACTTCCTGAATAGAGTGATGTAACGAGATCCGACATACCATTCACTTGTAAGTCATTAAGGTGGTTGAGAGAACACCGTAACCTGTATACGCTAGACAAAAATATCTTAAAATATTTTAGGTGCGACTTTTAAAATTTTGCTAAAATTTTAAATACGTTATTAAAATTGTGTAAATTCCAGGCAAAAACTATATTACCTGAAATATTAATATTTTTCTTTAATAATAACGTAAATTTATGTCATATATATTACAAACACGATCTTTTAAAATCAACAGGGTTTAAGGATGTCTATGGGCCTGGGACTACTTATTCTAAATGAGTTCTTGCTCGTTTGTCTCCTACTTTTCATTGAAAAACTCAGACATAGTCCTCACAATTTCAATATCTCTTAGTTCTTAGAACTTTGATCGATTTCTATAACTTCTTTTTTACCTAGTCCCAATATTAAATTTAAATTATCTTAAAACCTAACCGCTCTCACAAAAGTTGACATTTTAATCCCCGACATAATTTTAGTGTTATTGCGATGTCTGCTGAAATTAAATTAACTATTTTAAGCTGTCTCATTATTTATAAATCTTTTTGAAAAAAAATTAAGGCGATCTTAAGAATCCTCCTTTTATCTATACAAATAATAATATTTTGTTACCGGTCCAAACTCGATATCACTGGGATATTTCGTAATTATAATGCAATGTCATGTTTGATGTATGAGTTTCTAAATACATTTGAAATATATTATATGTAGGTATATTACATAAAAATTGCGCTGACCTAATATGTCTATTTCGCTATGAAATCCGAATCGAAACGCTATTACAAATGATATATGTATGATTTTTCTGAATGTTTTAATTAGTTCAAATTATAAAGCTATTTAACTATATGTTTTCTTACGCTTTTACAAACAAGTTTTTCGGAAGATATGTTTAACATATAAATTTAAATTTAACATATAATCGTTTAACATATAAAAACACTAAAATTAATATCAACGCAACCGTATGTGAATATCTTACTGATTATTCCGCTGAAGCTAAACTTAACGGAGTCAATTCGACTATGAAGAAATATTTTAAGTAAACAAACCAATATTTCTTACCATTAGACCTTGGTTTGGTTGCAAATATGGTATCTTAAACCATAATACATACAATATATGAAAGAATATAATTAATGTTTATAATTCAATTATGTTATTCGAAACATACATTATTTATTATATTTTTAGGTATTTTATAATTGAATGAAAAGTTTTTACACCAGATACTACTCGTATAATGTAATTCAAGGTTATTATTAATTAAACGTTACCTTTCCTGTTTTTAAAGTCGTCTTTTGGTTTTAGTTGTATTAATTTTTAAATAAACAATATATTTTATTTATTCAAATGTATATTGAAACTTAGTACTTGTTTAATGATTCGCAATTAAGCGGTCAACAATTAGAGCCAATGTCACAGTTACAATAACAATAGAGTAGCACCTTATAATCTAGATTTGTGATAAGTACCTCATTCAATTAAAGTAAGACCTATAGTCTAAGAAAACTTGTTGCAAATAAGGCCTTATTGTATTGATTATATTATCTTCAGTACGTTTTGGTTTTTCCTATTTTCTATGTTAACCTTATTAAATGGTGATCTTGAAAATTGCTGGGGTTTTCCTATAATGAGTTATGACAAATTGAAAATCCAATTTACTTGAAAATGAAGAAATTTAAAGAGCATGCTTTGAACTGGAACAATACAGTATGCAATACAGGAAATATACAGTGTGCAATACCATAATTTATGAAATAAATAATAATTTTAAAAAAATACATAATTTAATATGTTAGGCACCTAATTTAGCCGGTTAAATGCCAATGGGTTAATGTGGGTGGGTGATAAAATACATAGTGGCTAATTCAAATCCGATAACACCTATTACTTAAGATATATCGTACGTAATATTTATTTATGTGATTATTTTGTTGTTACTCTTTTGCTTAAAATTGATAAATTCATTTTTGTAAAATATCCTTACGTGTATAAATTATAGGATATAAATCCTGTTTTTTACTAATGTTAACTTACAAAGTTGAAGGTGTTTTAATTATGAAATAAAAAGTATATTTTTTTTTATTAATGTGTATACATATCCAATTAATCCTATTACCTCTTTAAAAACAAGCATTATTCTATGACAAGATGTAGTTTTTATGACTTATAAGCCTCAATTATCTGGACACAGATCGGTTATTTTGAAAGTACGTGAGGCGAAAGCTGTCACGTGTCGGCGCATGCCTCGCCGAAAACTAGATTCTTGAGTTTAATAAATCTTGCGAAGGTATCTAAGTATACGAGTGCAGTAGGTTCTCAATACAAATTAAGACTTAGAAATTTTGACCTCTCGTCTGAATCGGATCTTCACTAAGCACTGTATATATTTTATATTTTTATAATCTCCATTGTTTTGACCTTGGATTTTATCCACATTTTATTTGGTTTTTAACTATTTACGACTGCGGAAAGTTCTCGAATTTTCTTCGAAAAGAAAAATTCCTGAATTTTCTTTGAATCATCCGAAAATTATTCGTAACTTTCGGCTTGTCTGAAGTGATATCACGGGCTCACAGAATATTCAGCGTGAAACGGTAGCCGTACTTAAAACGGTCTTTCGGCTGTATTTGGCTGAATGGTTGAGGATATCGGAGGCGCTAAAAATGTGGCTTAAGTTGCGTAAAAATCCGGCAACACAACCAATGCGTGGACTGTGACCGGATTGTTAACAGCGGCGGGGTATTCTTCATACAGGAAACCTGCTTAGCTACCATAAAAATTACCGCTAATCTTGATAATAGATAATATTCAATGTTTTGATGTTCGACTTTTTCCTATAGCTCTTCCATGTTTTAATATATTATTTATGTTGTAATAATTGTAATCATATTTTTTTCTAAATGTGTTTATTTTATACACGATTAATAAAAATGTTAGGATTTTAAAATAATTAACAAAAGAGTTAGCCATTTAAGTGGGGCATTGGGTTGCGACTTACGCAGTGAAATATCTACTTTACTCTGTGCGTTGGCACTACGCAATACTATGCTTTGTACAGTCAAGTAAACAACGAAACTTTTGGTATTATTAAATAGCTGTTCAATATTTACAAAATGGTTTGACAGTCTCTTCCTAAGGTATTTAGCACATATGGTATCAGTTTCATAAATGTGTGTAATAATTTCTAACGCAGAATGTATCCATTTGCACCCGTGGGAGAGCCATGCTGAAGCATATGCTGACGTGCTATTTTGGGCCGGCTTATCCAAATAGACACCACGGGCTCACAGAAAACTCATCGTGAAACGGTACTTGTATTGTGAGTGAATGAGGATATCGGAAGTCCTTAAAAGTGCCACTTCAGCGGCGTAAAAAGTCGGCAACCAACCAATACACGGACTTTGATGCGGTTGTTCATGGACGACGGTGTTCTCTAACCATATAGGAGACCCACCTGCATTGTTGTGTGAGATGTTGTGTTATTACTAAGATTTGTTTATCCTATTCTGTGATTAAATATAATATTTTCTTAATAATTTTTTTATTCGATTGAATTGAGAAGTAAATTTGAGATATTTTGTCAGTGCCATTAGAAATGATTTCAGGAGATTAAAACAAAGAGAAAAATACATTTATATTTATATATTTATTGTTGTTTCGTTGGTAATTAACTTTGAATGTTTGTTTAACTTTCTATTTTTACAATGTACCACTATTTGCAATAATAATTTACGCATATATAAATATAAAATGTTTATACTTAACTTAAAAAACTACGGCTGAACTAAAAAACAAAATCAATAAAGAAGAAAATAAAAATAAAATATTTAATTTTAGACAAAGTGCTGCTTTCGTGCTGCCGATCCGATTTGCATCCGTGGATTGACGTCCTTCTCAACTCTATATTAAGAGAGCATTATGTTAAGGCTATCGAACCTGGGGAACAAGTTATATTTGAAGTTTAACCATATCAAATGTGTCCCTCCATTGTTATATTTTAATTAAATATTATTTTTATTATTGCATAGTGGATAATGGAGTAGGTGGGTCTATTTTAATGTCAAAGTAGGTTAAAACATGCAACTGAAATTAATCAACGCACATCGAGGCAGAATACGAGGGTTCGAGACCGTTGTTGACGGACTGTCGTTGACATCTGACCATTTTAAGGCATTTTGTGCTGCGCACAATCACTGGGTGGAATCAGCTGCCAGCAATGGTATTTCTACCAATACGACTTGGGGACCTTCAAGAAAAAAGCGTACATTAATGACATTATCTTGAAGGGACTTTATTTATTTTAGGCCCTTAAAAATTCCGCTTACATGGCATAAAAAGCCGGCAATACAGCCAGTGCGCAAACTGTAGCGCGGTTGTTAATAGCCGGAGGTATTTTCTTACCATTTAGGAGACCCACCTGCTCCATTGTCCGCTATACTATAAAAAAGGCCGTCAACGCACCTGCGGCTCTACAAGGACTAGGGCTGTCCATGGGCGGAGGAACGCTTACCCTATGTGAGTCTCCTGCTCGTTAGCCACCACTTCCATAACAAAAAGAGATCACCGCTGGCCATGAGGCCAAGGACATCCTCGCCAGTTTTCGCACTTTGCCTACTCGTATGTAGCGGGCATTTACGCCGCCGCTTAAGCGGTATAATTTCAAAATTAAATATTCACTAGCATTACCATTAAAAATTACATATATCACTTTAATTTTAATTCTTCTTCTATCATTATTAATTTTTAATATAAGTTATTAATAATTGCAAAACGACGCATTATATCTATGCGATTGTCGAGTCAGCTGGTAATTGTATGTGTATTATTGTTAGCAAAAAATTAATCTGAATTAAAATATATATTATTCATAAAAATGATGCTACTGCATAAAATAATAACATAATATAGTAATAAACAATGTACAACTGAATGCTTATATGTTTCATATGGATTACAAATAAGATTTTTATAATAATTGAGGTACCTGTATTCCATTCTCAATTACCACGGCACCGCATACACATTAAAAATCGTTTGGTATCTTTACAAAGTATAATTTCAAATGTTTCAGGTCAATGTCTAGGTATTAGAAATCATAGTAACCACTAAATGCCATACGTCCGACCTCTGAATACCACACAAATGTATAAGCCGACCACATTTACATTGGTATATTAGGTAAAACCGTTTGCAAAGAAGCCAAAAACTGGTTATATATTTTATAACTTTAGGTGAATAATCATTTTTACCATCGCTTTATCTAGATTAAAACTTTAAATCATTATAATTTTTTAATTCGAGTGAAAGTTGTCATTGACAACTTTTACGGATTCAATGGCTTGATGGAGACCAAGATTTTGTAAAACTGCTGCACATGAGAGACAAATTTATCAGTACATTTTTATTGAAATAATAAACCTTTAATTTTCATCAACACATAAAAAATTAACTAAATAGAATGGATGTAGTACAAATTAAAGGAGAATACTAGTTTGTATTTGTACTGTGTTTCATTAAGTGAATTAGGATACTGGATTACCATGGATTAGCGGCATAGGAAGCCGGCTACACAACCAAAGCGCGGATTACGGCGATTGTGCACGGGCGATAATGATCTCTTACTATCAGAAGACCAAACTGCGTTCTTGTCTGACATATAATTAAAAAAAATTCTACAAATGCTTTAATATAAGTTTAATATATTAATGTATCAACTAATATTATATGTCATCATTAACAAATTGACAATCAAAATTATTAATAAAATACAACTTATTTATAATGAAACGTGAAATGGTAGTTGTACTTGAAACGGTGCTTCTACTGTGTTTAGCTGAGTGAGTGAGGATATCGGACGACCTTTAAAATGCCGCTTAAATGACGTAAAAAGCCGGCAATACAATCAATGCATGGACTGTGATTCGGTTGTCCATAAATGACGGTGTTCTACTACCATATAGAAGATCCGCCTGCTCCGTTGTCATTAATTAATGAATTAATTAATTGTTGATTTAACATAATTACAGTAGTAAAACATTAGGTATTAACCAATATTAATTATAAAGATATTTATAAATGTACATGGAAAGGATGTAATCACTAGGTCTTATATTACATTCACAACAAATGTAATTAGTAACTAAAATTCTACTTTCTGTGAAAATTAGTCATGGTCCACGTAACATATTTGGTAGTGCTCTAAAAACCCGTTATGCGTAACAAAAAATAACAATCGAGATATCAATAATAATACTATTATCTTAAAAATACACATTTCTAAATCAATCAGGATACAAAACACCATTAATTCATTCTCACAACCCCGTAAAAAAACCCCGTAAATAATTGTCGCCGATGCGGGAGTCTACATTTAGACAATATTATGTTTAATTTATAGTTTAATAATTAAATGATCTTAAATATAAACTTTCTTTTGAGACACCGAGATAAAGAGTCTTATACTCAATTCTGACGTAATGTCTTACGTAAGGATTTAGGAACGTCAAGTAAATACAATTTAGAATCAAAAAATGTCAAGATGTGAACAAGCAAAAAACACGGACATTGCATGAAGTATTTATAATGATCATTAATTAATATAGACCGTTATGAAATTGAACTCTAATATTTCATAGAGAATTTTATTTTAATACTAAACATAGTATTGTTAAGTATCCCTTTTATATTTTTAACTTCTTTGAGCGTATTTCTTTACAACAATCTTAAAGATCAGGGGAACTTTGTATCAACTATGTATAATATTATATTATTTATATACTTAATCCAGTCAACAAATTACCTTATTGCGAAACCTGTTAGAATCTTATCGAAGTACCGAATCTTACACAGAATACTCAGCGTGAAACGGTACTTGCACTGTGTTTCTCATAGTGAGTGATGATATCGGAGCCCCTTAAAAATGACGCTTAAGTGACGTAAAAAGTGCTTAACACAAAGAATGCGCGTACTGTGGCGCGGTTGTCCATTGGTGGCGAGGTTTTCTTACCATAGAAGACCCACCTGCTCCGTTGTCCGCTATATTATATTTTTTTTTAAAGTATAACGAATAATCATTACTGTTTGTTAATAAATAAATAAATTCTATAAAATTGAATTTATAAAATTGCATAAAACTATCCTGTTTATTAAAATCGGTTCTGTTGCTTAAGATGACATTGCGAACGAACAAAGTGACACATTTATTATATGTGTATATATATAAATTAATACCATTTGTCGTTGTAATTTTATAAATTAAGTAGCGTAAAAAGTCGGCTACACAACCAATGCGCGGACTGTGTGCGCTTTTATCTATGGGCGGCGGTGTTCTTTTAGATAATACCGGCCTACTTCGTTGTCCGCTATACCATAAAACAATTAAGAGTGGGCTCACCTCTGAAAACCAAATGTTTAATCTTTGTTCGACTATTAAGTAGATGGTGTTCGTGAAATTTATTAAAAATCGATAGAGCGGTTCTCCATTTATTACATTTTTTGTAAAAAATTATCTCACTTAATGATTTTGCTGTCAAATTGAAACTTTTTGTACGTAACAAACACGTGTATTTTCATTTTTAATTTATAACAATATTATTCAAGAATTGTGTGAAAAGTGATAAAATAGTGCCATGAATTTTAAAATATGGGCTAAATATTCGCGTCAAAAAAACATACAACATAAATTATATATCCTACTTAGAACCGGATTCTTTCCTAACTGAGGCTTCGAATATTTTCCGAATTTATTGTTACGGTGGACAATATGATAATGTAGATTATAAAATATCTTCGAAGCTAGAATTGAGGTCACAACATGCCTCAACAAAACGATGATATTCATTTTTTGAATCAGTTCAATATGCAATTTTCTATTACGTATTACTTACATTAGACTATGGTAATATCATTCAGACTTCAAGTTCAATTTTAATTCTATTACGTATTAGACGTGGGAGAGCTGTGGCCCGGTTGTCCATGGGCGGCGGTGTTCTCTTACCTTATAGCAGTCCCACCTGCTCCGTTGTTTGCTATAGTATAAAAAAAAATTACTTTATAATCAAAGTTCCCTTTCATAGGAGAGAGAGTAAAGTCAAATAATTTGTGCATAACTAAAGGTACTTACAATAGATTCTTCAAACACTACGCATACGCTAGCGGAACTATAATAACACGAATCCCTAAGAAATCATGGTTTGCACGTTAAACAAAATTGAAAAACTTCTTCCAATCCGTTACAGTTTTAAAGCATAAATATTATTAGTAATTTAGTTAAACTAATATTAATTTACGTAAAGCAAAATTAAATTATTGAGAAAAATGTTCATTTTTGACCTCAATAATAATTATTTATTTAATATGATTTTTTATGTTATAGCGAACAACGGAACAGGTAAATCTCCTATATGGTAAGATTACATCGCCGCCCATGGACGGCCTCGTTACAGTCCGCGCATTGGTAGAGTTGCCGGTTGTTTACGCCGCTTAAGCGACTTATTTAAAAGTCTCTGACATTCTCACTCACTCAACAAAACACAATAGAAACATCTAGTACAGCTACCATTTTACGCTAAGTATTCTGTGAGTCCATGGTATCATTTCAGACGAGCTGGCACAATTAGTGCGTCAGCATAGCTTTCCTACGGTTGCGGCAGTATTAAGACACTCGCCCGGCCAGTTATAATTTCTAACGGTCCGAACAATTATAAACTACCTATCTATGAGGCTCTTAACTAAAAATAAATAAATATATGAAATGTTTAGTGACTTCTTTCGTACTTTTAGCATTTTTATCAGAGACTTAAGGGATCCAATGACTCCTTTTTAAGAAACCCTACTAAAACTATGTAATATAAACAGTATATTTAAACAAAAAAAAACTTTTAACCTATAAAACTATTTGTATTTCTACAACTATTTGGGTTGATGCTCAAGTTGACAGTCGCTGGACCGGTTTGAACAATTCTTTTTCATTGATTCCCAAATAGTTATCGCTGTTCGAATATCGCAACAACAACTTAAAAATATTGATGATCACACATTTTTATTGTGTGCGGAGTTCGTGCTTTTTTTATTCCTAGGTAAATCTTTAGATTAGCTAGACGTAAAAATAAGTCCAACATTTTTCTCTATTTAGGCAAGACAAAAAATTAAAAGGCAGGCTAAGAAATGACAACCAGATATATATTTGTAAAAACATTGACTAGTAAAATAAGTAAGAATTAAAGAACACAATTAAAATATCATGTGAATAGAAAGATAATTGAAAGTGTGTCTCTTTAATTCCAACATAAAGAAGGGTTTTAAACAGAGGACTATCGTGAAGTTATGTTTTTGCTAACACTCGTTAAACATGTTGAAACGTTTTAGTACCTATCACTTGTAGTATAGTTTAAGGTTGCTTGCAATTGCAAGATGTGGTGTAACAAAAGTACTATACAGTTGTCTATTGCGAGGGTGCGCTTTTAACCACGGAATGTTTGAATTTATTCAGTCTCTGGAAGACTAAAGCACTCGTTGGGCCGGCTTATCCGAAGTGATACCACACTCAAAGAACACTCAACGTAAACCGGTACTTGTTGTGTTTCGCAGAGTGAGTGAGGATATCGCAGGCCCTAAAAGTCCCGCTTAAGAGGTGTAAAAAGCCGGAATTCCCACCACAGCGAAGACTATGGCGCGGTAATTCATGGGTGGCGGTGTTCTCTTACCATGTGGGAGACCCATCTGCTCCGTTATCCGCTATGGAATAAATTAAAAAGAGCAGTTTTTGAAATTTAATCAGGACCAATTTAATCAGGAGTTAATTCTGAAATATGGAGAAAATCGAATAGTATTAAGTACATGGAATTGATAAATTATTAGAAACAAGATTCCTTTTTTGTAAATATGTACAAAACATTATATATATAGATACAGCGGAAGAGGCGGCTTTTCTTGATGGTATGAGATCACCGTCACCCGCACAACCACGCCCCAATCCGCATTTTGGGTGATGTCAACTTTTTATGCTTAAGCGGTATCTTCACTCTCTCAGCGAAACATTTTATGTTTTTTTATAGTTATTTTATTTATTATTTTATGATTATAACGGATAACGGAGTAGGTGGTTCTCCTATATGGTAAGAGGACACTGCCGCCCATTGACAACCGCGACACAGCCGCGCTTTGATTGTGTTGTCGACTTTTTACGCCGGGCTGTATATATTTTTAAAGGTATCCGATATTCTCACTCACTCACCGAAATGTAATAGAAGTATACGCTGATATTGTGTAATATTACTCTATAATATAGATAATTTAATATGTGTTATTATAAAAACTGGGCTTTGGACCAGAAATTCCTTAGAAAATATATGAGGTGTCAGAAAACCGATAGTTATAGTGGAAATGATTATCAAAAAGGACAGTTTATTGAAACATTTATTATAAATGGCGTCACAGCTCCAAACTCCATGAATATGTACACGCATTGAGAGCATGATAGAACACTTATAAAAGATATATTGGCATTTAATTTTAATTTATTCAACAGTTTCTATCAATATTGATATTACACATATAAACAACATAAAATATTAGTTTTGTGTACAGCATATTTATAATTCCAAAAGAATAGAGATAAAAATAAAAAATATAATAGGCCTGCAACGAATCATTTGTAACTTATGTCCTTTAATTAATAACAAAAAAACATCAAGACTTTCCTATTAATTTGGCCATCCACTACATGCTTTAATAAGTTCATAATTCACAATTAATTATCAGTAATTTGCTTTAAACAGAATTGTAAATAAAAAACAGCAGTATTTAATAAATTAACATTCTACACTTTCTGAATTTCATTTACCGTCATTTTTGCTCTCTTTTGAGTTTTTAAATTATTTGCGTACTATAAAATAATAACTGCAATAGGAGTAGAAAACATGGAATAAAGATTTTAATGTATGTTTAATTTAGTTGTATTTTACTATTTGTTTATAATACTTAAATAAATATATATTATAAATATACAGGCATTGATACTGACCAAGATTACCAAAGATAGACCAAGATTAGAAAAAAATAGGACAATTCAAATAAAAAATATTATTTTTAAAAAGTAATTGCTTTAAATTTATTATATAATTAATATTTTATCAATAAGGTTTATTCAGCTAAGTGTAATGGTAATTTGCATCGAATGTTGCGATTAGAATAAAATCTCATGGAAACGGGACAGGCTTGGTTTATGGTACGAATTATCAAATTGTATCCGTGTTAATAATTATACAAGAATATTCTCTATATTGATGATATTAAGATCATATTTTCAGATATCACAGTATCACAGTCGTGATTCGCTAGCCGTCCTAAATACAGTCTTAGAGCAACATGAACCCTCTAATTTTTGTAACAACTCACAATATTATTCTAATTACTTCGAAAAAACATCCCAATAATTCTACGTACTATTTGAGCTAACAAATCAAATTGTATAAAAAAATCCAATGTCTTGACATCATTATAAATTTATAATTTTAGGCGGCTTAAATTATCTTAATTATTATATATCATAATAATTACGATAATGTCAATGGCATTCAAAAAAACTTGTTACATATTACTTTCAAGGTCAAGGAAGTAAACATTGACTTTATGAACAGGAAGGAAGACAAATTCTTATAGAAGGTTTATTGACTTTTCACGCATGCGTAATGTCACAGCTTATAAAATGAAATTGATATTTGGCATTTCCATAGATATTTTGCCAATTTTTTAATAGACAAAAAATAAATTTAAGATGTTTATTATCTGTAATATTTAACTGACATTGATTAATATTTTAAGTGTAGTATTATAACAGTATTAGTTACTTAAAATTATTTCCATTAAATAAATCTCAAAAAGTTTACTTTAATAAGTACGACTGTCAAGGACATTAAATATTCCAGAATTTATAAAGCTATGTTTTAATAACAATGATTCAGTGTATAAACAATTTCATAGCATTCGTAACAGTAGGGTTGTCTAGTCAAAATGGCGACTGAATGAAGGGGTGGCGGAAAGTAAAAATCAGTAGTCAGTTCTACTTGTGTCTTCATGTGTAATGGTTGTTAAAATATTTTTAGTTCAAGTATCAAGTATTATAGTTATACTACTGTGTGAAAAAAGCGTAAGTAAGCTTTTTGCCTGATAAGCTTTTCTAGTAATGTTATTGATATATGTCGCTTTGAATTGTACATGAGATTTCATTAGATCCTATTTTTGAGTAGATATTTATATTTTTAGTTTTTTTAACAAATGAACTCACAAAAAATATAACTTTTGCAAAATATTTAATTAATTTGTATATAAATAAAACACCTTTTAAATGTTTTATTTTAAGTAATAATTCTTTATATAATAAATATTATATAATCTTTTGGTTAGGCAACCCCTTGGGTATCCCTTGAATTCTAATTTAATTTTTATATGTATATATTTGTTAATATAATCTCAAGATAAGCAATATCTAGCTGCTATTAGACAATTATACCTTAAGAGAGGATATTCTAGTTTGTGTTTATTGCATTATTTTTAGGTTATGTTTTTTGTTACAATAACTTCAATTCCTTCAAATTTATCAAATTTATATTGTTTTTTTGAAATTAATATTTACATATTTTCCTTTTTTTATGTGCATTATATTTTGGTTGGGTTAAGTTTGTTATATTATAAATACAATATTTTTATTACTGTTGTTTTATTTACGTTTTGATTACGTTATTGTTTGCACAGCGTACCGAGCGACCAGGATTGGCGCCAAACAAAAATCGCCAGTCCCGTTTTCAAATAGTTTCTATTTAATTTATTTTAAAATTATGCGGATTGAATTAATTTTTATATTTACATGGATTCAATAAAAAGTGCCTTGTATTAAGGATTATTAAATTAATTTAATAAATTAACAACCTAACCTAACCTACAGTAATAATTTAATGCTCCATTCGGCTAATCACATTTAAATTACATTAATTAATAAATTAGCATTAAAATAAAAGGAACATTTATAAGAAATACTTGAAATTAAAATAAATTGAGCGAGTAATAAGCAGATATGGGCAACTGAATGTCTGCTCGGATGTTGCATCCAATTTAGCTAATCAAATCAGCGAACAGGTTTTTTGATGACTGTTACCGTAATACCAACTCAAACATCCTACGATTTAGTTATTTAGAACGAAGAGATAATGTTTTCAATGACCCAGATCATTGGTGAGAGTCACCTAAACATTGACTGCTTATATGATAGAGTGAAATTAAAGCGTAGGATTGATCAGAAGGACTTCAGTAACATCATAAAGTTAGAGAAACGTCAATATCGATGAATTTTTATATTTTTTTAAATATCATCACTTTCGCAGGAAGGAATACGACTTTGGGACCTACAAAACCTTTTTTTAAAGAAGGACAAAATCTGAGAAAGTTTCACTCTGTACTTTTATAGCATCGATCGTTAGGGTCCATTATAAGGATAAAATCTCTCTCTAACAAATTTCATAAATTAAATGTAAGGAAACCAATTAAATCTTAAATTATTAATTCAATGGGCCAAGCACATATTAGCACAAAGTACACACATATATTAATAAATATAAAGCACAAAGTAATCGAAAAGTAAAAAATTAAGTAATTACTCAAACCTCCGTTTCTTTGTGTTTACTTATGTCATTACTTACATTATTTATTAATATTAAATTATTTAATTAATATTAGATATTAATTTTTATTTTATATTTTTGTAGTCAGTTAATATGTACCGTTGTGTTTTAATTATTTGTAAATAATCAGCATCATCATTTCAGCCGTAAGACGTCCACTGATGGACATAGGCCTCCCCCTTGGACCTCCGTGTAAAATTATAATAATAACATAATATTACTCTGTGTTAATTGAGACTAATAAAGCTTGTCTAAGTCAAAATCAAATAATTTTATTTCATATTGCAAAGTGTTAAAATTTTAAATTTGTTTTTATGTTATTTTTCTATGGCTTGTCTTATATGAAATCTAGAACAGACAATATCTGAATTTTTTCATTAATTGTTTACATTCCTTGCTAAACTTTTGTACATTACTAAATTATCAAGACTTATGAAGGCAAATCTCTGTTGATAGCAAAGAATTATAAAGATTAGCTACGCCCATAAAACGTATAATTGACCCACATTATTTTAAAAACTATATAATATTAAATAGTTTTATTCACACGTCCGAGACCCGCTATTCTAACGGTATATATGGTCCAAATTTATAAAAAATATGCAGATGTTGCTTTTAACTTACCTCAACTGGGTGGTAGCAAAATATTAATTGCATATCTAAATTAATTATACTTTTAAGCATTCAATTGCATTTTATTTACATATAAACACAATATTTTTACAATTTAGATTTTTTTATAGAATCGTTGGTAAACGAGCAGTAGGCTCACCTAAGGCAAGCCGTCCTCGGGCCCATGGACACAACTAGCCCTTGTAAAGGCGCGGGTTCGTTGCCGGTCATTAAGTAATGTGTACGCTCTTTCCTTGAAGGTCCCCTAATCGTATTTTAGATATGAAATTTGTATATTTTTTTCTTTATACAGCGTTCTGTGATAGAGATTTCTGTCACCCATGGACGCGATTAATGCCGCTTAAGCATAACTGAGTAGGCGTCCTATATCCTTACTCAGTCAGCTATAGTCAGTACAATAGTACTTCACGCTAATATTATGTCAACCCGTGGTGTCACTCTGGTCAATGTCAATGACAGACACTCGCCTGACCACTGCCGACATAGTGAGAGTAAAAATTTATTAACAAACCTTTATTTCTTTGTTCGCAGGGTCTAAACAGAAGAGTCGTATAAATAAACATGCAGTACAGCCTCATTTGTTAATATAAGACTGAAAAATTATAACGAAATTCTCCACGATGGCAACATCTAACAGTTCTATAACGAATGTCTACGACCACATCTTTGTAGAATTAGCTGGTGAGTATTTCTTTTAATATAAGAGATGAAATATGGTGACAGAATCTAACAAATGAAAGAAAATCTAATCTAGACAATCATTTGCGGTTTTAAATAATTTGAATCCGCCAACAATCCATTGTGGGTTATCAAATTTTAAAAGGTACTATCAGAATTTCTTTTTTTAAATTTTTCTTTCATTTCAAACTTGGGGCTTGTTTTGACAGCGATTGCTTGTATTGTATTGTATTTTTACAAAAAGTTAATGTTCCTGACCTAGACAATGAAGTTTGCACCAACGTGAATAATAAATGTGGGAAATAAAAGTGCATTCATAAGTAACTAACACGCATATGATTACTTAACGGCATATCTTTTTAATATATAGCGGATAACGGATCAGGTGGATCTCCTATGTGGTGAGAGAAAACCGCCGCCCATGAACAACCGCGTCACAGTCCGCGTATTTGTTATGTTGCCAGCTTTTTATGCCGTTTAAGCAGCACTTTTAAGGGCCTAAGATATCCACACTCACTCTGCCAAATACAGTACAAGTACTGTTTCACTCTGAGTATTCTGTGAGCCCGTGATATCACTTCGGACGAGCCGATCCAATTAGTCCCTCATTTTATGCTTCAGCATGACTCTCCCACGTATGCGACAGTATTAAGACTCACTCGGCCACTTTCAAGCCCTTCCAGAGATCGAATAAATTATAAATTAAATTTTAACTGTCCGGACCGGTGTTTCGAACCCGATACCACTCGCTTCATGGTACATTTTTAAAACCACTAAACTACAAAGCTCTCTACAATGTTCATAACGATAAATAACCTATCCTAGTATAAAAAATATATTTGAACAAAGATGGAATAAAGTCGGTGTGTTTATGACGCCTTGGAATATTGGCGTATTTTTTTTATTAGAATATTTCAATTGTTTGACAATTTAACCTTAAACTAATTATTATTTAAATATTGGATATTAGAAAATATTCTACTCTACGTTAATGATATTAAAATTCGATATCATTACCAATTATAAATTGAAAATATACTCAAACAGCAATCAAAACATTGGCCAATCCTCGAAAGCATACCTTGAGATCAGTGACTGGTGTGTTTTAAAACGATATGGAGTTGGCAGGGTCAACTCTAATTTAATATATAACGTTTACAAATTCGGAATATAGTTTTTAGTTTATATTTAAATTTGCAGCGCCTGTTTGCAAATCTCGAAATAGTACAGTAAATTTGTTGAAATATTGTAAGGGAATATACGTACGTACGTATAAATATTTTTGATATACCTAGCAGATGACAAACAGGACGGGACATTATATCTATCAAGACAACAGTACTGCGATCATAGTTCTGTTTTTTTATGGTACAGCGGATAACTGAGCAGATGGGACTTCTATATGGTAAGAGAATACTACCGCCCATGGACTACTGCACTATAGTCCGGGTATTGGTTGTGTTTCCGACTTTTTACGTCACTTATGCAGCATTTTTTTAGGGCCTTTGATATCCTCACTCACTCAGCGAAACGCAGTAGAGGTATCATTTCAAGTATAACCGTTTCACGCTGAATATTCTGTGAACCCGTGGTATCAACTCGGACAACCAGGTCTAATTGTACGTTAGCATATGCCTGAGCATGGCTCTCCCACGGGTTCGAAAGTGTTAAGACATTCGTTCCAAACACTGTCAAGCCCTTCCAGAGACCGAATAAATTATAAATTGAAATATAATGGTCCGGACCGGGATTCAAACCCGGTACCTCTCGCTTCCTGGTACACTTTTTAAAACCATTATGCTCCGAGGCTCTCCAAAATATTTTATATTTATGAGTATGTGCGTATCCGCAGATCAAAGGACAAATAATTGGTTCTTAATAAGAAGTCCGATCCCTGGGCTGACAATACTCGGTCTATATTTGTATTTCATATTGAAATGGGGACCCAGATACATGGCAGACAAAAAACCCTTTCAGCTCCAGAAAACCATGGTGGTTTACAACTTTCTACAAGTCTTAGTCAGCGTCTGGTTATTTTACGAGGTATGTCTATTTAAATTAAAATACTAAAGCAGGGTTCTAAAATACAAATTTTATTTATTTATTACATATATGAGTATTTTTAGCCGTTATATATTTCTAACACACATGGAACGTATTTACGCAAAGACATTTTTTAAATGTTTTTTAAAGGAGCAGGTGGCCCATCTATATGGCAAGAGAACACCGCCGCTCATAGTCAACCGCGTCACAGTCCGCGCATTGGTTTTGTTGCCGGATTTTTACGCCACTGAAGCGGCATTTATGAGGGCCCCAAATTCTCTTCGACCGGCCGCTCAGGCGGCCAATGTTCCCGCGACGGCCCAAACCGATGTTCGTGTTTCGCAGGAGACGCCTTTGTGCTAGTCGCAGCACAAACCCTATTCTCGGCGAGCCTAGGACTTGCTCGAAACATCCGCAAGAAGCCGTGGAGGACTTATGCCGACAGCGTTAGTCACTTCAAAATTTTTTTAATGATGCTGTAATTTTTAGGGCCTCGACGCAGGATGGTTGAGGACTTACAGTTGGAAATGCCAACCAGTTGACTTCTCGTATTCACCGGAGGCTATGCGGGTAAGTAGATATTTATTCCTAATAAAAGTTTAGTTTATTTTATATACATACTTTGAGTTTATTAAATGAAAATTATGTACACCTGCGCGCGTATCCGCGACTCAGCAAAGGCTGGGGGTGTCCATGGGCGGAGGACCGCTTGCCCTAGGTGAGCCTCCTGCTCGTTTGCCACCTATAGCATAAAATAAACACTTTTTAAAAAAGATACCGCAATTGTATGAACATTTAATATGACAAAAGTCGTTTTTATCTAAAAATTACAGTAAACAAAACATTGTTTTAAATTAGAAAATTAATATTGTTTATTACATTTTTATTTAAAATGAAAACAATTATATTAGTTTGAATAAAAATTGCACGATGTCCAACACAGGTTTGTAAGTATGGCTGTATAATTCGAAAAAATGTTGACT
>DWCF01003069.1:0-21066 GCA_018230265.1 Delias oraia | reverse complement strand
TTAAGGAAATATAACAAAAGATACATAAATAACTTTATAAACCGTCTATTAATAATGCTATAAGATTATTTAAAAATTTCTCAAACATTAAATATTATTACTAAGAGATAATTATTTAGGTACATTCATTGGTAACAATAAATAAAAACGTTCAAAATATATAAACAGCTTTATTATCTGGTTATGATATCTCTTGCGTGTAGTGCGTATCATGGGAACAACGGACTAAAGCTGCAGCTGCTTGTTCTGGTGTGAGGTCGCGTTGCGTTTGTGCCATTAACTCATATCCAACCATGAACTTGCGGACACTGGCTGAACGAAGAAGAGGAGGCAAATAAAGGCCGTGTAAGAGCCAGTGGGGACTATCACCGGGCTGCATGTCTTTGCCTGTTGGCGCACCTGCGGGTAACGGAAAAAAATTACTCGTAGATGACACATGTTGAAGAATACAGCCTTACAGAATACCAGCATTAAATAGTAGGCACTATTTGTAGTGTTTCGCTGAGTGTGCATGGCCGGAGGCTCACTAAATTTATATCGCTTTAATACTAAGCTAGCTAGCTTAGCTTGGTTGGCCATGGTCATTGATTTTATATATTTAAATGAAGAGGGAATCACTTCAAAAAGACACGAGATACTGTTACTGTGAATATAAAATCTTTCAGCATTGAAACATCCAAAATCAAAGACAACAAAGAAACAAAGTACCACTTCTTAAACGTCATATTTCGATTCTACTATCGTTTCTACAACACATCTTTTCTTATAAATAAGCAGTTACATGTTTATTTATTATTACGCTAGACTTCCTTATCATTCAGGAAGTTTTCTATTTTATAATATGCCTTATTACACAATACAGGTTTAATGCAATTTTTAATTTTACTTTTGTCATATTTGTGACTTTTCTTTCATTTTCCTTAAATACTTTGAATATGTGGTAAGAATATGTAAAAAAAACCTATATTTAAGGCTGTATAATTGTATATTATATTTGTGATTAATTTAAATTATTAAAATATCTTATTATTATTATTATATTTATTATTATTATATCTTAGCCTAGTTTCGTGACAAATCCTATAGTAAAACATATCTTTGTTCGATTCTCTAAATTGTAAGCTGCTGTAAGTTTCGCATCCGCATTTTATCTAAAACCTTTTTATATAATGGCTACAACTACATTTATTCTATAATATAATCATTTAATCATTACAAACCATGCCATCCCATACTATACGGGAAACTGCACCGGAACAAATTATCATATTTCGTATTGAGATGTTTCATAATTTCAGCCAACGCCAACTTTTGGTCATTATTTAGATCAGTGAGGCGTTGAGGGTTTCCCTTGAGCGGCAGAAGCATTGTTTCATAGGGCCAAGCCGCCCAGTAAGGCACCACGACCAACCACTCTGAGTTCTGTATAACTATACGCTCCTGAAATATAACATTCTTAGATTCTACAAAATGATCATTGTGTATATATATTTTGTTAAATAAAAACGAAGGCAAACGAGTAGGAGGCTCACCTTGTATAAGCGGCCTTACGCCCATGGACAACCCTAGTCTGGTGGGTACGCTCTTTGAAGATCGCCAAGTCGTATTGGTTTGGCAACACCTCTCCACCACCGATATGTTTTTATATATTTCAGCTGTTTGCTTATTGTTACAATTTACTACGGTAAACTTTTATAATATGTAAATTATAGAATTCAGCTGTTGATAAACGATTTATAAAATTGTAATTTTAATTAAAATCTGATGTTAAATATTGAAAATACGATTGTAATACAGTAATTGGAGGGTTTAAGGTGTGATATAATTAATTGCTTATAATTTTTAATATATATAATACCTTTCTAATCACTTCTTGTTCTACGTAATCCACCAGCATTGCTTTACCGTACTTCTCATAATATTTCATTTGAGATCTGAAAATGTAATAAAGAATAGCTAATTTATATTTTTTATTTATTTCATGCTTTTATTAAGTTTAGATAGAACATTTGAGCCGGCTCGTCCAAATTGATACCATGTACTCACAGTATACTACAGAATACTCATCGTGACATGGTAGTCGTACTGTTTCGTTGAATGAGTGAGGATATCGGAGGTCCTTGAAATTATAGCACTTAAGCGGCGTAACAATCCGAAAACCACTGCGCGGACTGTGGCGGCGGTGTTCTCTTACCATATAGGAGACCCACTTGCTCCGTTGTTCGCTATACCATAAAAAAACTTGTAAATATTAGGCCCTAAAAAATATAGGTTATAGGTTTGGTAGTAAAAGGTTTATAATTTTAAAATATTTACCTCTCCTTGAGTGCAGGTTCATTTGGAAGAAAGGAGGAGGCCCAAATCTGACAATGGGGATGAGGATTGGAACATCCCATAATTGCACCCTTGTTCTCAAATATTTGCACCCATCGGTAACGTCTGCCCAGGTCTCGCAGTTGACTTACCCATCTAAGAGATACATACAAATTATGATTTATTTAGTGGACTCGGCAGACGTAGTCCTGACCGATACGGCACATACCAAATCTGACTTACACGACAGTTAATATATATTGGTCAATTTACATAACGTCATTGTAAAATAGCTACTATTATTATAATGTATGTGATATTATTGCAAAGTTTCATTAAAATCCGTTCATACGTTGATTTTAACCGAATCCAAATTTAAAGAGCTTAATAATTGGTTGAGAAATGTGGGAGAGCCATGCTGAAGCATAAGCTAACACACTAACTAATTGGTCCGACTCGTCCGAAGTGATACCATGGGCTCACAAAATACTCAACATGAAATAGTCTAACCGTTAGAGTACATCTATGTACTTGAAACCGTAGTTCAAGTGTGTTTCGCTGAGTGAGTATATCGGGAGGCCATTAAAATGCCGTAAAAAGCTGGCAACACAACGCTTGTGTGTATGAATATAACGCAGTTGTCCATGGCCGTGATGTTCTCTTACTGTATAGGAGACGTATGTCCGCTATAGTATACATACAAGTCCGCTATACCATAAAAAATTATTGTTAAGTCAAAGTTGATCATCACGACTATAAAAGTAAGATTGTAAAATGTACTCACTCTTCAATGACAGCTAGTATATCGTCGATTGTCATCAATGGTATGGTAATATTAGAATCAGGGTGGAAACACATGACTCTGTAAAAAAATATTTACTTACACGTACTTTGAACCATTTTTATTTGTTTAAATTGGTGTCTTTTCCCCTCTGTCTCAAGATTATAAGCTAAAAAGTGATAATTTCAAATAATCTAAAGTTTCATCTTAAGAATCATTTGTCCAACTATAAATGTTTTATGTTTTATATTTCAAAACATATATCTGTATATAACGATCCAAGCACCTGCATGTTCCTTTAGCTTGAGTGGAGACGAAAAGCGGGTGATCAGGCGGCGGTGGCTCCGGAACTCTCTCCAATAAAGCTGGGAAATCATTCGGAAACACGTAGGTTGATGTATAGTTTGGATTTTTCTGAAAAACGTATGATAACAAGTTAGTAGATATACACAGCAGTTGATTTTTATTATGTTGTAGGGTACCTAATTATAAGTACCTAATAAAGAAGATAATCATTCATTAAATTAAAATTTTAAGACCAGCAACGCACCCGCGACTGTGCAAGGGCTAAGAGCTAATGAGCCTCCGGCTGTTTTGCCACCATTTCCATAAAAAATATTAATCAAATATCAAATTTTAAAAAATTCAAGCCATTTAATGTGAATAGTGATTTTTGAAATTAACTTTTATTTTTAAAACTATTCTCTGATAGGTCAAGAATTATTTATGAATATATTTTATACGCCACATATGTAGTTTTAACTTGATACTTTTAGTACCTATATACAACTACTATTATTGTAGTATTGTACTGACCTGTCCATTAGCTCTGACATTGCCAGCTTTTAAAGGATTATTAGGATCAGGCTTTGCGTCTTCGGTGGGCTCATCAGTCTCTCCACTCCAAGGTCTTCTGCAACGATGCGGAGAAACCAATACCCATTCTTCTTTAAGGGGATTATATCGGTTATGTTGGTGTTCTGAAATTAATTTTAAAAATCTCTCAATTTTACTTTTAATTAAATATTTATAACATTAAGTAATAATTTAGGAATAGAGAAAAAAGTTTCAAATATTACTTCTATACAAAAACAATATTATAGATTTGGTCCTATAGATACATATATTTTGAAGTTGATTGTCTATAAATATTCAACTATTCTTTAATTTAATTAATAATACAAAACATTTGTTTCGTCGGTAAAATAAAACATATTAAATAAATTCGTCTCTTGATCGGAAAGTATTGAGAGTGAATTAGCCGCCATAGTTTGACAGCCCGCTTTGTTGACATATTATCTGCTCTACTAAACGGATTCAAATTGCAGGCCCAAGTCCGGAAATTTATTATGCTTTCTTAATTTACGCATTTTAATTAGTGTTACAATTAAATATGTGGATAAAATATACGACTTCTGCAATGTTGTAATTGTTTGCTAGGACTATAATAATAAAAGTGAAAGAAAAAATTTCATACTAAAGTTGCAAAATAAGTAATAAAAATAATTCTTCTTGGTTCTTGCAGTAATGCAAGAATATATCAGAACCATAAATACTTCGTACAGACTTACCGGTAGCGTCGAATTGCATTTTGTCCTTCTTTAACCTTCACTGTTCGTTGTACAAAATGACACTGCTTACTGAATTGTATCAAGTTATTAATCGAGCTACTGATAAGAACAATAAATAATAGTTAAACTAAATAAGCTTTGAAGCTGGATTATGTTATTATGTGCTCATGGCCAATTGGCTATTGATAATAATAAAATTTAAGGTCTTTATTAAGTGATATTATATTTGTGGTAAGATGAAATTTTATTTTTAAAAGATAAACATAGGTTGAATGCTTAGTGATAGAATAGTGGGAGGCTCTCCTTCGCCTAAGCAGAATTCATTTCTGGGGATTCTATTATCGAGCTGGGCAAAGCTGAAGCTTAACTATTGTACCAAAAATTTTTCAAACTTTGAATGGATTATAGAAATGTAGAATGTTATATTTTCTCTCATCATTTTACTCAATCTCTCTCTCTCATCATTACAGGGCAAAGACAATAAAAAAGACATATTTCATTTCACTTACACATCTGTAATCAATGTTTTTCGTATATTGATAACAAGAGCAGTAAAGTTATCATTTACTTGTTGAGATAAGACTATAAATAAAAAAATTAGTTCAGTCATTTATTTATACACTTACAAACTTAGACTTAGATCACAATCAATGTCCTACGTTAACCGAGCCGCGAGTGCGTTAGGACAATTCTTCTTTTAATTTTTTTATACATTAATCAGTAAACGACACAGTGAGACTGCATGTCTATAGAATTACTATACTGGCTGAAGGTGTTCAGAATAATAAATTGATTATTTTGGTAGAATATCCTAATTAACCAAATGAGAGTCGGTTTTATACATACTTATTATGATCTTATAGATTAACTAAACCTATTTTTACTATAATTATAATTATCCAACATATTTAGATAGACAGATTTATAGGTTCCTCGATCCTGTTTTACCTAACGTCAAAGCAAATATCACGCATATTACTATAAAACAATTGTACATGCCATATTTTATTTCAAAACAAAGTTATACTTTCATCTATCATAAGACCGGAGGCTTCGAATGCGATCTCCTTAAAGAAATAATATTTTATTAAACTTACAGTGCCATTTTGCGGCCTTCAATAGATATTTCTACTGCGCGTCGTGAACCACCGCGCAAACGCTTTTGCTCCGTAAACTTCTTCATTTGTTTTTCATAACGCGTCATTTTCTTTTTGGAGAGGCGCGACATGTCGGCCTCGCAAGTTGATTTAGGACGCACGACGTAATCCTTGTTGGAGGGCAGAGGGACTCGAGCACGCGCCACCCAGCCCGCTTCTCCCGGCCGCACGGACCGCTCGGCTTCTTCAAGAGGTCGCGCACGTTTAGCGGCAGGACCCGCTTCGTCCCGGCGCCGCGCACCTGCCATGGCTTCGTCACGAGCCTGCCGCTCTTCGCGGGACATCGCCTTGAAATCGGTAGACAAGTTGAAGATAGGCCGAGCCCATTCGGAGATCAGGCGGCCGGCACGTTCCTTGTTAGCCTTTGTTTCCTTAGGATGTTTGTACAGGTACATCACCGCTTTACCAATGCCCGATTGCTTGAGAAGCGACTTGTCGATCGGTGGAAAATCCATGAGCAGCTTGAGAATGGAATCGCGAATGAGCAGGCAAGGCAGCGCGCGGTTGGGCATAGGTGCAAGCCATGAGCAAAGCACGTTGAGCACGTTGTGCTCGAGGAAGGCGAGTTGCAGGTCGCGCTTTATCAGCTGGGACAGAGCCTCCTTCAGCATGGACACCTTGCGCACGGCCGGCAGGTTGCGCTTGTTCAGCTCGCGATCCTCCTCCGCGGCGGCGCGCATCCGCTGAAGCAGTGCCGCAATCAGATCGTCGTTGTCATTTATTATGTCGATGTCGCGCCGTCGCCGGCGGCCGCGTCTCTCGTCACGCTTTCGTGCGAGCATTAGCTCGAAGTCTGACATACCACCACAAGCCTCCATCCCCTTACTATCAGGAGCCACCTCATCGTCTGACGAGTCATCTACTACCGGCGCTTTTGCAGGCGCGGCTTCCACCTCTGGACCTTGTTCCGCCGGCGTGGCCGCTGCTACCTCGCCCTCGTCATCTGACTGAAGCCGCACTGTCCGCCGCTTTTTGGCATCCTTTTTTGACGGGGAGTCGGTAACCGACCGAGATCCTGAACGCGACCGTGAGCGGGACCTGCAACATACATTACAATTGCGCTGAAGAGGTTGCTATTGCACTTCTATTTAACTAGCCCAACACAATGCCCAATATTTAAAATATGATCGCTGTAACCATCATATTTAAGATACTTTCATATAAGATAAATATTTAAAAAAGGATATATAAATAAATTAGTCATAAACAGAAAATTGATTTACAAAAATTTGACTTCAAAGCATAGGTAATTATTAATACCTGGATACAGATTTCGCCGACCCGGAACGCGACCTAGACTTAGAGCGCGATCTGGAACGAGACTTGGAGCGAGACCTTGATCGAGACTTAGAGCGGGATCGTGAACGCGATCCCGATTTGGACCTAGACCGCGATCTTGATTTCGAACGGGATCTGGATCGGGACTTAGAGCGGGAGCCGGATTTGGAACGCGAGCGAGAACGTGATTTGGAACGCGACTTGTGTGAACCAGATCTAGAGCGCGATTTAGATTTGCGTGAAACAGAACGCGATCTGAACTTCCTCGATGTTGATGGTGACTGTGAGCGAGACTTGGATCTTGGAGATCTCGAACGGGACTTTGACTTGGATTTGCGGGAACCAGATCTTGAGCGAGACTTGGACTTGTGTGAAACAGATCGCGAGCGAGATTTCGACTTTCTAGAACGGGATGTCGAACGAGATTTGTGCGAAGCGGATTTCGAGCGGGACCTAGATTTGCGAGAAGCGGATCTCGAAGTTCTAGCTTCATCACCAGCTGTAAAACAATAGAAAATATTGTCAGACATTATTTGAAATATATTTAAATTTGAATATAGAATTACTTTGAATACTACACATATAAGCTATGAGTCTAATAATAGCAATAAAAATGAAGTCTTGTGTTTATATGTACGCATTTGTAAGAAGTGTATACTCACTGGGTGATTTGGATTTAGCCTTGGAGCGAGACCGGGATCGGGACTGCTGCATTCCTTAGGAAAAAAGAATCTCTTTAAATATTTATCTGCGTGAAAGCGAAAATGAAGGGATATACTGAGAAATCTATGTATATTAAGCAGATTATTTTTACAAAAAAAAGCATAAATTCGATTAATTTATGAAAAGTTCTATCGTTAAAGTTGCACATGTTACTCACTAGCAGAAGTTGGTGAGACGGGTGCTGCGACTCCATCCACCTCCATTCTGTTTGTGGACTTGCTACGCGATTTTGATTTTCGAGAACCACTGCGGGACCTACTCCTAGAATTTCTCGAACCACTGCGGGACCTACGCCGAGACTTTCTCGAACCACTGCGGGACCTACTCCTAGATTTTCTCGAACCACTGTTAGAACGAGATCTAGCTGGCGAAGCATTCGGAGACTCGGGAGATCTACTTCTAGACTTAGAACTCTTCTTTGATACCGGAGAAGGACTTCTCGATGCTACAGAACTGCGGGATTTAGCGACGCTGCCCTGAGATCCAGATCTGTTTGACTTAGCTGAACCACTTCTGGATCTAGGTGATTTTGGTGTGCCACTTCTGGATCTAGGTGATTTTGGTGTGCTACTTCTTGATCTAGGGGATTTTGGTGTGCCACTTCTGGATCTAGGGGATTTTGGTGTGACACTTCTAGATCTGTTAGATTTCAGTGAACCACTTCTAGAATTTGGTGATTTGGGCGAGATGGAACGCGAAGAGGCGCGAGATGACGATTTTGAATGATTTCTCGACTTTGGAGATCCATCATGAGACATTTTTGTGTCAGAATCAGCCTGAAACATTATAATATATATAATACAAAATAAATATATTTTCAAAGAAGAATTTTTCATCGCAGAACCACTTGGAGCAATGATAATTAACTTAAACTTAAAAAGTTGTCAAGCAATTTAATATTTACAAGCTAGAACATCATTAAAATTTTATCATTACTTGAGTAAATTACCAAAATTGAGTAAGTAAAGGCTAATAAAATAATAAAGCAAGGGATAGGGGAGTCCTTTTGCAGAGTACTGCTTTTCCTAGATGACCCTCCTGTTCATTTCTCTCTATTTTCATAAAAAATAGTTGAGTTGCGGAGCCTGTTTCACCATACCAAGAACATAGAAAATTGTAGCCGATTAAACTCTATCTTTTTGCTCACACTTTTTGCCTTGTAGCATAATTAAAATACACAGGTTGGCTAAAAATAAGATTTAAAAAAAATGCTAAAAATTTTAATACTATCTATTTTTACAAAGGTATTTAATATTAGGATCTTAAAGTACTGATAAATATAATAGATAAAAGACACCTGAATAGCTAGTAGCTACCCATTTTATGTGACTTATACGGCTTTATATAAATTTCCATACTTACAGATTTACTCCTAGATCTTGATTTTCTTCCATCTGAAAAGCAAAATAATAAGATTTCTTATTTGCATTTAATACAATAATTATATTGAAACTTCACTTCACCATGCAATGTTTTTTTTATAATATTTGCATATGATGCCAATAAATTACAGTTTAGAAATGAAATTGTTTTCTTTAGCTTTTTAAATATTGTAATATAAAAAGTATATTTGAGTGGTACTTTAACCATGCATAAAAATATAGAATTTATATGAGTACCTTTAATAAATAATGAGTAAATCATAAATTTGGTAAAATATGATAATTTATCAAATTATTTTCAAAATTATTTACTTCATAGGTTATGAAAGAACTCACCAGTGTCGACATCCATTGTATTGTACTAACAAGACAAATTTATCTTTAATTTTAAACGTTGATTAACTAGATAGCGTCAACCAGGTGTAAATATTTAACGACACATTTTAAATTAATCTTATATGTATAAAAAATATTATAATAAATTAAATGGGTATTCTTAATTGTTATATCTTAAAATGTTAACACTCTATTAACTTTTTAAGCTTAATACCTAAATAATTAACCAAACAGGTAAATGTAGTTATTGAATTTTATGTTTAGTTGCAATTTACTAGATACTTAGATAATGGTTTGAATATAAAACCATAGAGTACAAATAATTGATCAATTTTAAAATGTGTATACAGATTATGTATTTGGTGTAATTGTAAAAAAATTATAAACAGGTATTTTTTGAACATCAGTATAATATAGCTGTTATTTTTTCTTTTTAGGTCGTTTGTTATAATTTAAATTATTTATCCAAAAATAATTGTTATTTTATAATTTTGTGTGCTCACATATATAAACACATATCATCATCATCATCTTTTCAGCCGTAAGACGTCCACTGCTGGACTTAGGCCTCCTCCTTGGACCTCTATTCATAACCTGTCGGACGTGACCTACATCCAGCGTATTCCGGCAACCTTTATAAGGTCATCTGTCCACCTTGGAGTGGACGTCCCACGAAACGACGTTGTCAAAATTTTGACAGATTTCGAATTTAGAATCGGTTCTGATTAGAAATTAAATATTTCCATGTTGAACAAAGAAATAATAAATATAAGTATTAATAGTAATAAATATAAGTAATATTCTTCTGAATACTGAATTATGGAAGTCGCAGAAACATGCGGTTACTCCTGATAAGCGCGTGCTATATAAGATTATAAAAATATAGCTCGCTTTCAGTATAAGGAGTGCTTAATGTACTCTAAGGCGAAAATTATTATTATTTTCTTTAATTATAACATTATAGAAAAAAATATATAGAGGTAGATTCTTCTTATTTTTTCTGGCTTCCTCGACTACAGATTTCTTACAATTTTGCCAGTTTCCGTACAATAATGACTAAAGGAGTTTCTAAAAACGAAAATTAAATAATCACGACGGATCTTATCTATCTATTAAGACTGACTTGTAAAAAAGACAGAACAGTAAAAATTTATATAAGCTATATCTAAACGTCAAACATAATAAACCATCGCAGATTCATGTCACTTCTAAAAATATTACTTAAAATTAAAAATAAGTTTATAGCTAAATATTTTTCATATTATATTATTATTACTATGCGTACATAGTTATCAAATATATAATTTCAATAAGTAACAAAAATTTGTATGTCAAATAACTTATTATCTACAGTATTTATTTATAAAGACGTTGCTTTGTGCGGATTTTAGAATAATGGACGAAGAAGGAAAATTACCACTAAAACGAGTTGAGCTCTCATTGTCCAAGTTCAATGAAGTTGCAATCCCTCATCATTTAGACCTTTTGCGACAACATAAAGCAAATATTTTAAAGGTATTTTAACTTTCAGCTAGATACTGCGTGTTTGGAAGACCGTAAATACGTATTCTTTGTAACTAGTACTTCTCATTATATAAATGTGGAGAAATGACGCCACAAATAGTTAAATGATTTTGATGTTTAGATCAAGTCAATCTCTATCAATCATCTAGGAGAATAATATTTAATATATATTATTTAAATGGCGCAGGATTCCGTCGGCCTTGAACTACCAAATATCTCAATCATCACTTGTCTTGTACATTTCGTTTCCAATTAGTACAGTCTATTGTATAATATTAGTTATGGGACTTATTTAACTTAGGTTTTATTATTTAACTTACACCAAGTTTCTTTACTTCTGATAATAATCAGTAAATAAGCATAAAAAATTATTGGTCAATAGTATGAAGAGGCTAGTGACTACACCCGTGTCCGATCAGAACAAATTCATGCCCGACGCGTATCATCTCAACTGCGCTCACTGCTTGGGGAGATGGAGTCACTTCGCAGGCAGGTGAGGTCATCTGATAGAGCTCGTTTTGACCAACTGACTCAACGCTCCAGAGACCTCACATTGAAAGCTATAATGGATTATTTAGGTATAAACAATGAGCTATTTATTGTATATATTTTAATACCATTTGAAAAGTTATTATTGATATCATAGGTCATGAATTACAATTCAATTATTTTGTCCTGTTAGCACAAAACAAAATATTTTAATAAAGAAATTAGAATAATTAGAAGACTAGACTAGTTACAAGATATATACAATAAAAAATATACTTATGCTTTTAAGTTGAGAAATAGAGGAAAAGAGAATTTAATTGATGTAAAAGTGAATAAATTCTTCTAGGTGTTATAGAGAGGAGTTGCATTGCAATAGTAGAATCAAATAAAATACGAGCATCTCATATGGGTGAGAATAGATTTGTTGATGTGGTCTTTTGTATGATAGCAATACTAACAATCTGCCTTTTAAATTCATCATTCATTGTAATTTGTATAATTAAGTTTAAATAATAATACTATTTTGATTTTTTGCATACTATGTTGGTTTATTACTACTTATAAGTTGATACATTATCCAAGTCTTCAAATCAAAGTAATTTTGGTTGACTCTCATAAACAATTAGACAACAGAAACACAACAATTGCTAATAAAAATTACCCACAAACAGCGATTGTGTGTTTTTTTAGTAATGTTAGTACAAAATGGACTACTTATATTTTCACAGAGACAAGTCCATTATCAATAAACCGTGTACCATTGGAAGAAGAGAACCCAGCTGCTGGCAGTTTAATCTCCACAGACTCTATTGGAGTCATCCCTGAACAGATACAGCTCCATGTTGATACAAATGTAAGTCACATTTTCACTCAATATTACTTTAAGTAATTGAGAGAATTAAAAAAAAGTGTTATTAGGCAGTATCATTGCGAGAACGTGAGGCAGTTCTGGCAGGATGGAGTGCTTTGCAGAGCGAAGTGAGGGCGTTACACGAAGCGTGGCAAAGTGTACAAGCCGCTGCTCTCCGACAACGTCAACCTATCGCCATTACGGAGGAACAGGTTGAAGTGGCCTCACATAACGTACAAGAGGCGCGCTCGCACCTTGCCATCTCAGAGAAGCTGCGAGCTGGTATGTATGGCATTGGCGGTGCCGTAGCTGGTGCCGCTTTGGCTGGACCGGCGGGGCTAGTTCTTGGAGCCAAAGCTGGTGCCGTTGCTCTTGTAGCGGGATCCGCCTGTGGTTATTTTGCTGCAGCGCTCCTGGGACGCCGTCGAAAAGTGCAGTTCGATGTATCCCCTATTACTGCTCCAAGGGAAAATACTGATGGAACCAAAAAGGATTACTAGCACTTCATACTTTTGCCTACTATAATTTAAAGAACTTATATTGTGAGTCCTACCTGAATGTGATAATTTTTGATTATATGACATATCTAGAACAAATATAAAGGGGTGTCTAGACGTTTTATTGATTAAGATCACAAATACAATCGACTTAAACACTCTTCCCTCCATCTTATTATGTAAAAAAAAATGTGTATTTTGATTTTGAGACATTGTATAATGCTTTCAAGTTGACGTTCACTGTACAATTAAGTAAAGAGTGCATGTATTGAATTGAAATATTAACGGGAATACATAAATATCGAAACGTGGACAATACATAAGCACAACTCAGTTAGTTAAAAGATGCTTTTTGTAAAATAATTTAATATTATTTACTCGATATAAGATAGGCTAATAAAGATACAGATATTTTTATACATTATATCAGAAATGTATATAATATAAAGCTGTATAAATAAATATTAGATAGTTCTTTACCAATGAACTTAAAAAACTGGTAAGTTTATAAATTTTAATTATTTCTAGTCAAATAGAATTTACTATATAAAATATGAGCTATTATTTTTTATAGTTGCAACACAATTACTTTTTCAAATGTATATATCGCAATATTTTAAAAATTGTTTAAAATGGGAAGTATGTACAAATAATATCATATTTTATGTTTACAAATTTATTTATCTTTAAGCAATAATAAATTATTGTTGTCTTGATATCAACAGCGTAGATGTAAATTATAAAACGCGCTAATCTCAAATTGCTAAGAATGATATTAATAAATGTTTATAATATATTTGGATGTAATAAAGTTTTTTAAATTTAATATTAGTTTCAGTGTCCCTAAATAGTCTTATATGCACAAATTATATTTTATAGTCACAGTGGTATTGCTTAGCCTTAAATGTTTTTTAGTAGAAATCGGTTGTAGGCAATGGTCAAATTGTAAGTATGAAAGGGTTAACACCCATAACCCTTTTGCGCATTATCAATGTTTATTGCGGTAACTACAAGATGCGGTAAAACAAACTGTGGAATTTTGAAATGCTTTAAAAAAATTGGCATAACTTATTTAAAAGTTTTTAAACTGCTTAAGTCAATATCACAATCCATTTTTTCGCTTACGTTTGAAAGATTACATCTAATATGGTGTCCTAAAGTAGCGATGCACTGATGAAGGCGATAGCGGAAGTTTCAATTGCGTTCTGGCAAATTTCGATTGGAATGGCGGCGATTTCTTCTCTATTCTTGATCTTTACTTATTCCAAATTGTGAGGACAATGCTTAAAATCTTTTCCTTGAGGTAACCCCACAGGAAACATTCGCAAATTTTCAAATCTGGGTATCTCCAGTTTGCCTCTCAGAGACACGAGATTTGCAGGGAACATCTGCCGAAAATTTGTCATTTAAACCTGCGCTGTGTAGGTCGTAGCCCCGTCTCGTTCGAACTAAACATCTACAAGATCTTCAGCCAATCGTTTCAATTTTGGTTCAAAAAAAATTCGAAACAAAGTGGTGGCGGATGTTGTACGCTCGTCTTCTCAAAAAGTACGGTTCAATAACGCCAAATTTGGAAATGGCACCCCATACACTGACTTTTGGAGAATGGAGACGTTTCTCGTAAATTTATCATGGGTTATTGTCCGACCAATAACATAAATTTTGGTTATTTACGGATCCAGAGGGATGGAAGTTGATTTCATCACTATTGAGTTACTGATTTCTGAATAACATCGACCCAGTTTTTTATCCCCACCACAGCCTATGTAGATTGGGACGCCCCTCGCAACTGCACTGTTTTTTGTTCCGCACTCTGTATATGATATTATATTATTATAAGCTGTGTTGAGTTGTGACGTGTATATTCTGTAGGGTACAATGTTATCGACTGCGGTCCTTAAAATCGCTAAACAAAGATGGCTGGCGGTTTGGCGCTGATGTAGAAGACAAAAACTTAAAATAAATTTTTATTTTTTTACAATTATTACTTAGGAGCTAATCCCGAAGATATCTATTGAACATATACATAAAAACATTGAGCTATCTGATATAACTGGTTGTTAAACGCAATGTCTTAACTTAAATTCGTGTGCGTCATAGTATTCGGTTAGGGAGTGAAGTGTCAATACTCAATTGATGAAATAAGTATTTGATGTGTTTGCGGTTTACTGTTTAGGTCGAGAGTGATGTCTTTTCCACCTCGACCGCCTATGGTACCCTATGGAATCGCCCCAGGGGTAGTTACTATGCAGATGCCTACACATGTAAGTTTAATTTAAATAACATTTTATTATAACCTTAAAACTCTATTTCAATTGATACCTTGTCCATCTGTGGTTGTTGGTGGTGCTTACTAAAACTGGATAGGTTGTTACTAAGATGTATGATTAATCATTACAGTAACCAAGTAAACAGTGAAAATTGAGGTTTGTTTTAAAAATAATTCAATTAAATTTTAAATATTATTTAAGTATTAGATACTTGACTTGAATCTAAAAATTGGTTAAATTATGAGTTTATTTAGTTCAAGATTTCTATTTTATTTGGTTTCTTATGCTCAATCGGATACAACCATGAAGAGTTTATAAGATATTATTTATATGAATATTAGGAATTCTTAAATATTTAGTGACATTAACTCTATAACCGTGCCAATGGGTATTCAATATTCACATAATATATTAGCTATTTCTGAAACAGGACGTGAATATAACATTAATATATTAAATACTAGCTGGCCCCAGCAAACATTTTGTTGCCACATATATTATCAATAACTATGGTGGTAGAAGGGTCAAAATTTAGGGTTATATGTTTTCATGTCAAATGGTATTTAACCTTTACTACTCAGAGATATAAAAATAGACTGTTGCCAATACTCAAATTTCATAGAAATTGGTCAAGCTGTTTTGCAGGAGTATGGTAACTAACACGGTCACTTATACATATTTTTATTACATTTATATATATATTGAATTGTTAGAAGAGTTATAAAATTAATAATAATTATAATGTACAAAATATTTTCACAAAGACTCACCAATGAAACATCACTACAAATCATCTTAAAATAAGGCTCAAGCTTCAAACTTGGAACCTGCATCTAAAATACTTTAATATTTTAGATTGATTCATCATGAACTATTGAATCTGATATGAAAATTGTTAAGACATACTTGTTCATAAAATAATTCATGTTGATGTTGAAAATATGGTATTTCATCGCTCTATTAGTTTATGATGAAGAAGAAGAAGTTAAAACACTCTAATTGGGCAGGCTGGTCTGAAGTGATACCATGGGCTCACAGAATACTCAGCATGAAATGGTATTTGTACTGTGTTACGCAGAGTGAGTGAGGATATTGGAGGCCTAAAAAACAGAGAACACAAGCAATTCGCGGAATGTGGCGCGGTTGTTCATGGGCGCTGGTTTTCTCTTACCATAGAGGAAATTCACAAATTCAAAAAAATAACCTGAATAATTATTTGATTTAATTGATAAAAGACTATTTTAAATAATTATAATTTAATACTAAATAAAAAATATTTGTTTCATAATAAGGAAACTGAAATTTCAGGTCATGGTGGGAGCATATGGTGGTAGTACGGTAGCTGGTCGCGCGGCATTATTGCCGGCGCCCGCAGCACCCGCGGCCGCTGGCGCCAAAGGTAGTCGGGGAGCCCGTGCCCATAATGGCCAGAGTGAAGGCCCACCAGTGACTGTGTTTATTGGAAACATTTCGTCACGCGCTCCAGATGCCATGATGCGTGCGCTGCTGAGCGCTTGCGGTGCTGTTTGTAGCTGGAAGCGCGTAAGCACCTTTGGATTCTGCGAGTTCGCAGGTCCCGCAGCTGCCCTGCGCTGCGTGCGTCTACTCCACGACCGGCCTCTGGCTGAAAGGGCGCTTCTCGTCCGCGTTGATGGAAAAATGCAGGCATTAGTTGATACATACAAGACGGAGCAACGATCTCGCCTAGCGGAAGGTGAAGCGGAGGGCGGCGGCACCGATGAATACCTCGATGCGAAGCAACGCGGGCTAGATGAGACCGTTGAACGCACGATTGCGAAGATCTACCGAGACTATCAGGACGACATCAACAACTATGAAATATTACAGAAAGGTGGGTGACATACTGACATACTATTACTATGAAAAGTATCAATGATTATAATATATAGAATATAACATTTCTCTTACTTAAATTGTTGCCTATTATTTCCATTTTTTTTATAGTTCAGAATAGTAATACATTAATGTAATATATCTTTGTCTGAATACAGTTTTAGACTACAATCTATACTGTTGCCTCTTAAAAATCTAGGTAACCAATTTACTACAATATAAAAGGAACCATCACGTATGTATTCCGTATGTAAAGATGAAATTTGATGTTGATAGAGGAACAAATCTCGAAGACGGCGCGCGTGTTGGAGGAAGCGGACATATCGGAGGAGAAGCGGGACGTGATCCACCGAGAGATTGGCAAGTTCCGTGAAAGTATGAAGGTGAGTCACCCCTATCGCTCGCACTTTGCAGCCCCTCCCGCTCGCACACGCACACACTCGCATACGCGGGGACATGTAAATGATGTTCATGGGAACTGAGCCATTCAGACAATAATAATTTTTTAATTTAAAATAACTATCTAAGCTAGGAAGATACATTTGTCACGGCACCGCCATCATGGTATGGGTATCGATTTCAATGAAGCCTTATTCGAAACAGCGACCGAATTATAATGTGTGTACTAAACGGCTAGAATGCATGTAGGAGGTAGCGCGTATGTGTGCGTGTGCGCCGTCGTCGCCTGTCGCCGAACGCCGAGAGTCGCGGTGAGTCTCACACCACTCGCACACCACTTATTGCAGACACCACAGGAACTTAGAGGCACTTGTTGGCGGTGCCCTCACTCCTACAAGTGCTTGAATGACGCGAGCTAAGAGTGAGGCGTCGCCAAAATTACAACTCACAGATACATCTAATATACATAACTAACTATATACCGTATATGCTTTATATTTTTCTCGTACATATTATATTATTACTCTTGCACCATCAACAGAAAATGAAATTTCTTTTATGTTTTTATATCTACGTTATTCAATATGTCTATGCATTAAACTTCACCTCTTGTGTGAATTACATATATTTCTTAGAAGAATTCTCTCAACTCTCAAACTACCCGTGAGAAAATTTGTAATTTGCATCCAGGTGTATAATTTACTTTATGTATTTTTATTTTGTATATAATTTTTTTTAATAAACATATATCATTTATTTTTGCATAGTCTTATATATTTTGTACATCATACACAGTTGCGGGCATGGAGTACGTTTTGTGATATATTTAAGTCGACACTGGCCAGTCTACATTGATTGTCATTCATTGAATATTCTCTTAGTTTTGGATTAGCAGTTTATGTACGGAACAAAGAATCAGTATAGGCTGACGCTGTCGTTGGTCGCGGCTCGCATTCGTAAGTTGTGAGTCTGCGGCCGTCGCCCCGCGCGCTCCCGTCTTCGTACCTGTCGCCGAATATCTTTAGGGACGCAACGAAAGCCCAACATACAAAATCAAATCGCACAAATTTTAAATAGATACCCGTGGGAGAGCCATGCTGAAGCATATGCTGACGCACAAATTGGCCCGACTCGTCCGGAGTGATACCACGGGCTCACAGAATACTCAACGTGAAACAGTACTTATTTTGTGTTTCGCAGAGTGAGTGAGGATATCGTAGGCTCTTAAAAGTGCCGCTTGCGCGGCGCAAAAGGCCGGCAACACAACCAATGCCCGAATTGTGCCGCGGTTGTTCATGCTTGGCGGTGTTCTCTTACCATGTAGGAGACCCACCTGCTCCGTTTTCCACTCTAATATAGAAAAAAATAGAAACTCGATTTATTTTGGCTTGTCACCGGTTGACACAACTTGTGTATCATGGGATTTTGTATAGCGATGAGTAAAGACTTTATATCCGGACGGAATTTGATGAGATGGTAGCGCGTGTGGCGGCCGCGACCGCAAGACCAGCGCCGGATGAGCGAAGGACCCCACGACCCGCCTCTGCCCCGCGACACGCCCCGTAAGTTGCATACTGTCGCCTCTCGATTGTGCGCTGTGTGAACGGGGATATACGGTTCACGCGACTCTTATTGCCATAGCGATGTTACAGTTTATTTTTTAAATCGAGTCTTAATTAAAACAACATTAAAAAGAGCAAGGAATCCCATCAGGCTCGTTGTGGAGTCAGTTTGTCTCTATGTCAATGACATTCGCGTAAACTATTATGAAATCATGATGTGAATCAGCCCAAACACTTCGCAGCGATCAAAGTTGTTTTAGCTTTTTATTGAATGTCTTTTGTGAGCTTCGAAACGAGTATTGAATTAAATTAAATTATATAAAAGTTGTACTACAATCTAAAAAGGGCCACATTTTTTAATTGTACGATTTTGATCGCTTTCTGTGTGCGCACGATGTAAAAGATTATGAGTGAGAATTTAAAATTGTGTTGGTCATACTTTGTCGTTTTGACTTTTCGTAGCTCTTTTCTTTGAAAGGATTGTAATGTGGTGTCGAAACGTATTACACATATGTGTAATCTTGAAAAATCGTTTGTACCTTAACACCATTGCAATAGACGTTAAATTAGAAACGTCAACAGCTGTTTCTAGTTAATGATTCTGATTAGACAATGAGAGCGTAGTGTGAGTTGTGTTGTGGAGGGTGTGGTAGTGGGCTGTAGCCGGTAGCGCTAACTGTATGGACTGAGACAGCGGTGCGTTCATTTGATTGTAGCCGTTGTGGGCCCGTGACGAGCGCCGCACCGCACGCCCCGCCGCCCGCACGTGAGTTACTTTACGTTTAACTACGTTACGTTACATCACTAAACCGCTCCCCCTAGCTTACGAGCCTTCCCCATTCGGTATGCGATTGGGCAGACATTCCGCGGATGGTGTTTTACACGCAACGCTTAAAGCCGGTCTAAAGCAGATTTGTGGTACTACTAGGTGCAATATATGTAGGTTTATATTTCCATGCACTTGAGCTAATGTTGCAGGGAATGTGTCTATTATCCCTGATTTAAGTTATATAATATGTTATGAAATTTATCGGTATTTAGTAAACTCATATTGCATATCGCGTAGGGAAGGTGCGATGTGCGATTGTTAGTGTGTTCGTCGCGTGGTGAACGGGTACATATGAATGTGTTGTGCAGGAAGAGGCCGATGTCGTGGTGCGACGCAAGAGGGACAAGGACGACAAACCCGAGAAGGAAAAGGATAGGGATCGGGATAAGGAGAGGGACAGAGACCGCGATCGCGAACGCGAGCGGGAGCGGGACAGAGATAGAGAGCGGGATCGGGAACGGGACCGGGACAGGGAGCGAGAGCGGGACCGTGACCGCGACAAGGAGAGACGCAAGAGAAGTGCTTCCAGGTATATCTCCGATTAATCCTACTTAATATTATATACATCGGCCTCATCTCAAAGCTCAGGGTCCTTCAGCGAGCTATGGGCTAAGGGCTATGCTCGGAGTTTTGCTACGTGAATGAATCAGAACTCTGGAGATCTTTAGACGAACTAAAGTTACCGACATAGCCCGCCGAATTAGCTAGCTTAAGTGGCAATGAGCAGGCCACAACGCACGTCGAGCAGATGGCCGACGAGCCGGTCTATGTAGTGCGTCCGCATATGCTTCAGCATGACTCTCCCACGTGACAAAAGCTCATACATATATTTTTAGTAATATACTGTAAATTGGTCAAAATATAATAAAAATGTCACATAAGTAGGACGCGATAGGTGGCGTATCGGGCAGGACGTCACCTGCCGAGTCCACTAGTAATTGAATATTTCAAATTTATTATATTTTTTTTGTATCTAATTAAATCCCAAACGAAGTCGTGATTTGTTAAGACACGATTCTTCTATATAAATAATTCAATTTACACCTGGGCGCACAAATTAGGCCGAATTGACTGAAGTGATACCACGGCCTCACAGAATACTTGGCGTAAAACGGTACTTGTACTGGGTTTCGCAGAGTGAGTGAGGATATCGGAGGTCCTTAAAAGTGCCGGCGTAAAAATCCGGCAACACAACCAATGCGCGGACTGTGGCGCGGTTGTTTATGGGCGGCGGTGTTCTCTTACCATATA
>DWCF01003068.1:0-21069 GCA_018230265.1 Delias oraia | reverse complement strand
CTAGCGAAATTTACATCTAAACAAAATACCTAAATTGCTGTTTAAGTTTATAACCCAAACCCAGAATGTGCCAACAATTATTAGGCCAACTGTATTAGCGCGGCGATTAGTGCATTCAGACTGAGAAACTCTCTTGAGAGAGTACAATTTAGCTAAGTCTTAGAGATACAGCCATGTTGTGCAATTACGCTAGATGTAAGAGTTGGGTTGCTTGATTGTAAACGATCGGTGTGAATTGTAAGAAACATTGTACGTTTTTTTTTTTAATTTTACTACGCAAATACAAATTCAAAATTATTTAATCAAATAGGCCCCATAAGGGGCACTTTTGCGAATCGATTTAAAAAGTAAAGCTATCATTGGTTCGGAAGATATATCTCTACGAGAAGAACTAACAAGAAATTCATTGGGTTTAATTTTTTTTATCGCAAAATTTACATAAGTTCGTTTACTTATAAGCTATATGCGTTGTACTTATCATCAGTTATCTTTAACTTGAATATAATGGTATAGAAATGCATATGACCGGATTGTTTCGTGGTTGTCTATGGCGGCGGCATTCTCTTACCATATAGGAGACTTACCTGCTTTATTGTCAGCTTTACCACGAAAAAGGAGTCTATAAAAGTGCTTTCAGACAATTTAGTGTACTAAAAGCCATTTTCTCTTTTATACTTTTTAAATACGTACAATTCAATAAAAAAAATCCTTAATTTAAATTCAAGCAAAACTTTAATAATGCTTGCTGTTTAAATTGAATGTATCGAAAATTTTTAGCTATATATAAAGAAAATCTCGTTTTAATTTTTCCCGAAACGTTCCAAAATATATCAAAATTGTATGCATGAAATTACATTATTTAGTATGAGAAGGAAGGAAAAAATTGAGAAATGATGTCAAGAGAGCAATTTAGGTCACACGTTTGATGAAAAACAACGGAAAGCTTAATTTCAGCGCCAAATTATATTACCAACGAGTAATTTTTTAAGTAAAATAATTATTTACTTTTAATGAGACTAAAAATGAACGATTCATTATAAAATAGTAGAAGTCAAAAACTAAACATAGAAATAATTTTTGTAAAATAACGGATTCGAATGATTACCTTTTGTATTCTTATTCAAAAATATTTTTAATTTCTTCAAAAAGAACTCGGATGAAGAAAAATAAACTGGCTTTGTAATATTTATCTTGAAGTTTTTAATAGAAAGAAGAAAGAATAAAAGAAGTGTTTAACTTAAATATCAAATATCTGCTTCGATTACTTTTTATTAAATTAAATTCGGTTCGCTTGTAAAAATAATTTCAGTATCGCTTTCGAAGCTGGCTTTCTGCCATTTAGATAAATGTCCAATAATCTATAACAGATATAAAATATCGATACAGAATATGTGAGATTAATTGAAAAAGATATTTTGTTATTTAGAATTACTATTATTATAATAATTATGTAGATTTTTTCACTGATGAGGAACGACATAGACAACTAGGCCAATTTTATTCATTGCCTTCTTTTTAAAACTTCTAAGTTTTTAAATATTCAAATAACTAATTTTTGTTAATATGTAAGGTAAGGTCACCACCGATTTCGTTGCAAGAGGGAAAGAGAATAAGTACTACGTTAAATATAATAATACACATAAATAATTTATAATATAACACACTTATTATTATACATTCATCGTCATCATGACCAGCCTAAGTCTATTGCTGGATATAGTACTCGCCCAAAGACGCCCATCTATTGCGAGCTTGAGCGATCTGGATCCAGTGGTTGCCCGCGATCTTTATGAGATCGTCTTTCCAGCGCGTAACGGAACATTTATAAATTCATCATCATCATCATATCAGGCGTAAGACGTCCACTGCTGGACATAGTCTCGCTTTATGGTAGACTTATTGAACCACTTAGCTAAGAAGCTCTCTATATTAATATTTTCCAAAATATTTATTATTATTATTTTTGAATAACTTAACCATTCTATTCTAGTAATGTTGCAAATCTTTGCTGGGTACAAATAACTAGTATAAAAGATCACGTTTAACTTTTATATTTCGCAAGGTACTTCCTTTAAAAAATATAATGCTTTAACAAAATATTTATATTCACCAACTGCATTAGGGCAATCTGTATGATATTATATCCATACCCGCTTACTCGTAACAGCGCATCCGAATTTCAAAAATAATAACATATAATAGCTTCCGGGACCACAGAATATGACTTATTCAACTTTGGGAAAAATAATTGAGGCATTTTATTTACCATCTGTAATCCTCCTAATAAAATCCGGCGAAATTAAAGTTTTTTTGGAGAAAACCACTGTTTTTTTCTATATATAATCTCTTATATGGTTTAACTCGTGGTCATTAGAATTATGGCTTATTAGTTCAACGCTAAATGATATATGCAAACTAAAAAAATAGAGTTATTACTTACACGTTACACGATTTTAATAAAAGATAAAAAATATGTAGTATAAGATAGTAATTCAGTAGTATCACTTTTGTTTTTTCATCTTTAATTCACATAAAATTTCTTAGTATCGGTATGCTATTCAAGTTCTTGCTAAATATTAAAACAGCAATAACTTTTCCACAAGCTCTGATAATTTCCTTTAAGAATCACATTATTTTTCTTGCTCAAGCAGGTATGACGCTAAAACGAGAGAGCCGTTTAAGGACAAATTTACAAAAGTTCTTAAGTTTAATCTCTTATAAAGTCATAACTTTAAAGCTAAGGCCGACGTAAATGATCGTAGGCGACTTACAAAAGTGAGAAAAAGTTTGTGAATTGTCCATCGCCTGCGCCTTTAATCTCCGAAACTAATTGGTTCTATAGCGCTTGGGATCAATCTTTTTAGTCGGTTCGTTATAAACTTCTTATTAAATTCATTCATAATAGGCGCTGTCCGGACGGATCTATTTAGTAACCCGCAAATCAGTTTTTATATAAAACTAAACTCAGCAACTTTATTCGATAATTTTAGAAATTTTATTTATATTATTTATAATTTTATATAAAATTTATATTATTTATATAAAATTTATAATTCTTTGACAACCGCGCCAAAGTCCGCGCATTGGTTGTTTTGCCATAATTACGCGGCTTAAGCGGCACTGTTAAGGGCCTCGGATATCCTCACTGACTCTGCGAAACACAATACAAGTACCGTTTCACGCTGAGTGTTTTTTGAGACCGTGGGATCTCTTCGGACGAGCCGGTCCAATTTTTTTTTTATATGCAGATTCAGTTTTATTTGATAAGAAAAGGTTTTCTTTTAAATCTAAGAACCATTATAAAAACAAAAGTAAAGGATATGTGTTTCCGTACAAATCATACACTTGAAAAACAAAAGGAAAATATTTCTTTCGTATTTTCCAGATTACTTTCTTTATGATGAAACAACTTCAAATAAAACTTCACACCGCGGTGAACTTCTCACTCGCAACAATTTTCGGAATGAATTTCTCGTGTCAACTCCTTAAAATTGAACTTATGATAGTTCTTACACTAAAATTACTTACTTTTACAACTACTTCGTTAGCAAAGTTGTTAATTAAAATGAACTGGAAAAGCTCGTCTCATTTTTATGAAAAGGCTATATTGCTAATGTTTGGATGCAGGTCTAATAATGAAATTAATTTACGTGATCTTTACCCGTGGGAGAGCAATGTTGAAGCATATGCTGATGTGCTAATTGGACCGGCTCGTCCGAAGTGATACCACGGGCTCACATAATACTCAGCGTTCAATGGTAGTTGCACTTGATACAGTTCTTCTACTGTGTTTCGCTGATTGAGTGAGAATATCGGAGGCCCTTAAAATGGCGCTTAAATGGCGTAAAAAGCCGGTTACACAACCAATGCGCGTACTGTGGCACGATTGTCCATGGGCGGCGGTGTTCTCTTACCATATAGGAAACCCACCTGCTCCGTGGTCCTCTATACTATAATAACAAAACTGTAATATTTATCTATAATTGAAAGTAAAACGCAATATTTTACTATGTTACTATCGTTAAATGTTGTACCAAACTAATAAACATGGATATCTTTATAAAATCGCCACTTAATTCATAATTTGACAGCCTCGAAGCTTAATGGTTTTAAAAAATGTACCATGTAATGAAGTATCGGGTATGAATCCCGGTCCGGACAGTTATAATTTAATTTATAATATATTCGGTCTCTGGAAGGGCTTGACAGTGGGCAAGTGTGTCTTAACACTGTCGCACCCATGGGAGAGCCATGCTGATGCACAAATTGGGCCTGCTTGACCGGCATGACGGGCTCACAGAATACTCAGCGCGAAACGGTACTTGTACTATGTTTCGCAGAGTGAGTGAGGATATCGGAGGCCCTTAAAAGTGTCGCTGAAGCGGCTTAAAAATCGACAACACACCCAATGCGCGAATTGTGGCGCGGTTGTTCATGGGCGGCGATGTTTTCTTACTTCATAGGAGACCCACGTGCTCCGTTGTCCGCTATAGAATAAAAATAAAATTCACTTCACTACCTAAAGTTGGTAAACAAACAGAATACAATTAAATTTGAACAAAGTTGTTCGACGTGTATTATTGATGTAGTATATGTAGTTGATGTATTGTGAATAGAGACCTCTCTAAGCAGATGTTCGATATTTCAATAATCGCAAAACACGTCAAACAATTGTCGCCTGTGAGGGTCCCAGATATGATATCAGGACAATGAGTCCCATAGGAGCGATCTCGGGGCATAGAGAAGTTTGTTGATAGTTTGTTCTTGTTTGCTTTTTGTATAATGTGGGTTGTATCAACGGGTTAGATAAGAACTCGAAGTTTAAGTACTGAGACTTAAAAGTGTTTCACTAATTAAGAAAGATGACCGTTGAAAGTATGCTGTGCTTCGCAAGTTAATATTTTTTCATTTTAAAACTAAAAGTTTTTTGTATGTTTAACTTGATAATCAAAACAGCTATACAATGTAATAATCATAAGGAAATCAGAATTGATTACATGTTTGGATAATATGTAAAATATGAAGAGCAATATTTCTTATAGGTTCAGATATTGTTTCAATATTTGTACAATAGTTCTCAAGATTCATTCATTATTTGTATTGTAACAACATGGTATGTACTTACGCCATAAAGTGCATCTGCGGTAGCGTTGGCACGATGCCAAACCTACCGTAATGCAAATGATTCCGACTTACAGCGAGAAACAACTCAAGTGTGACTCGGCTAAGATTGGTGGGATGTCTTTTAAATAATTAAGTTGATATACAGCTGAATGCAACATTATTTTTTTTTACTTATCGTAGCAATTATAAATTTCAATGAATAAAATTTGCTGAATATAACGTTTTATAAAAAGGTCTACCTTTTACTGTCTACAGTATAATATACTGTCTGTAATAAGTCAAATATCTGCTGATATTTTAATTATTATTATGTAATTTAAATGGATGAGAAAATCAATATAAATTCTGTATATTTTCTCTACAATCCATCTAAATTATATCAGCTCTAAGACTAAAATGCAACAAAACTATTTAATTAATTTAGAAATATAATACAGGCTGCCACACCTCCAACTTATAAAAGGATTTTTCTCTAAACTAAACGAAATACCACAAAATAAAATACCTTAAATCGTTCTCTGATCGTTTCTAAAATCCTTTACCTAAGGTAAATAGTAAGTTCTCTTAATTTAATTAAGCAGAACGTTCTGGAGTCAGTTCTTCTGAAGTAAAAAACTCTATATCTACTTAATGTAATGTTTTTTTATTGTACAAACTTGAACGCTTAAATTTACTTATAAAATCGTAACAATGATAAATTAATATTAATCTAAAAATAATATTAACTTTTATATTTACGTAATAAATGAGAATTATATTTAAAAATGAGAAAATCCGTCTAAAACAATTAAGGCGCTTTGTCCAATAATATCATATTGCTTTAGAAAATTATACACTCAATTTATTCCCTTTTGTGTTCGACTAATAAACTATTTTAAAAAACTAAGGCTTATAAAACTAATATTTAGTCCATTGGTAATAAACTCTCTATTGACGAGTCAAATAGAATATATAGTTTTTATAATCTTTAAATTTTGAAGGCCAGGACTGAAATAGGTTTCGAAGTTGAGTAGGAAAATTAAATGAAAGTGATAGACGATCTTATGTTATGTGTACTTACTTTAGAAAACACCTTTTCATTGGAAATAGGAATCCTTATTTTATGTTATACACGTAAATAACCATTAAAGTAACTCAACACGGTACTTAGCACATTAAGAGTATGGTAAGTACAGTCATTTAATTTCTTAGAGGCTCTCTAGTCAGCCATAATGATATTGTAGTACAAAATGTTTATCGATACATAAAACGAATTAAGCAAAAAGTCGGTCAGCTAAGCTGTACCCTCTGAGTAATTAAAAGAAACGTATAAAGGCGTATGGAAGAGGCTTAGATAATGTAATCCACGACCTCATTAGCTTACTGCCTTCCATCACTCTTTCAGGATTTTTTCCATTTCATTACGCCCGGCCAAATGTAATTGCATGCATACGGGTCGTCAAATTAAGGCAGTGTGTCTTATTCTTTTGTTGAAGATATTTTTTTGGCGCGTAGTTGTTATAATATATGATTTAGCTATATATTTCTTATATTACAAAAATAATAATACATTTTTAAAATTCGTTTACCAATAATACTATAATTGTAAATTAAATATTGAATTTAGAGAATGACTATGATAGAAAATGATTTTTGCACTCGTGGGTGAGTCATGCTGAAGCATGCTGGCCCAATAGTTGGGCCGGCTCGTCTGAAGTGATACCACGGGTTCACATAGTACTCAACCTGAAATGGTAGTTGTACTTGAAACGGTGCTTCCACTATGTTTCGCTGAGTGAGTGAGGATATCGGAGGCCCTTAAAATTTCGCTTAGCGGCGTAAAAACCCGGAAACACAACCAATGCGCGGGGTGTGTTGCGGTTGTCTATGGGCGGCGGTACACTCTAACTATATAGAAGACCCGCCTGCTCCGTTGACCGCTATTTCATAAAAAAATATATTAAAAAAATTTAAAGTGTAATTTTCAAATTACATTATCGCCTAAGGTTACCACCTTCTAATATTTTTTATCATAAAATATTCTTCTCTATTCGATGCATTAAAAGAACCAGTAATAAAATATACTTCATCTTAGTTAAAAAAATCTACGTTGATTAATTGATGATAATAAAGCAATATATGTCTTAATTTATAAACAGAGCAGCTAGGGAAAATAGGTTTTTAAAAACTAAGTCAGGTTCTAAAACTTCATGAAAGAAACTCACTGTTCCCATTGTAATTATTATGTTCCAAACATTAGTACAGACTTTTTTATTTTAAACGTTTGATTACTTTATGAATTTCATGTGTAAGTGATAGTATACTGTTAACAATTACTATTATTCAAAATTGTGTTTAATTTATAAGTTTTTCCAGCAGATGCAATTAATAGTTACGTAAGAAGCTCTCAGGAGCGCACTAAGTTCACTATTGTGCTAAACTGAGTCCCTTTGAGTCAAGCGCATCTGTCCCAACTAGTTCCGGCTGAAACTTGTCGGATTTCCCTCGAGAACTGTTCAACTAGTCGCTCCGTAATGGTAATGGGTCACTCGCGCGTCATGTTTCAATAACATACTACATACCGAATTGGATTTGTGATCAACATCTATTGTCATTGCCAATGCAATTAACACAGATTTCACATTAAATAACAAATAATATCTCAGAAATAACACATGCCTTTATTTTTGCGCTCTTAAGAACTGTTTGTATCACCTCTAATTGAGTAAAAAATCTCTGTAAAGTACGTTGTTTTAAGTTTGAATAAATATATAGTTTTAATCTACGTAGAATTGTAAATACTAATAATGCACCATAGGTGCTATATTTTTAAATTAGTTTATCGGTTAGTTAAGAGCCAATAAATTATGTTATTAAATTACAACAGCGTTTAGTGTTACTCCATATTGATAGTAATTTAAGACTATTCAAGTAGCGGACTCGGAGCATTTTTTAACTAAATTTGTGATGCGTCATTCGTTATAATATGCGTTGTCTATAAAATAATTGATGTCATACAATGTCAACAGATGTCATTATTTTTAGTTGAGGTCAATTTTAATATCCGCTTAGTTTATATTTTTCAATGAATCTACTAACCTAATTAAACTCTGGCAATGTACACATAATGACCACCTTATAAAGGTCGCCAGATGTGGCTGGGTGCAGGTCGCCTCCGACAGGTATTCATGGAAGTCCAAGAGGGAGGCCTATGTCCAGCAGTGGACATCTTACGGCTGAAATGATGATGAATTTATACATCTCTTATATCATAAAAATTTGCTAAATATCGGATATTATATTACTACGATTAATAATATAAATTTAATTATACGGGTATCTTATAAACTAAATATCGCGTATTAATGAAAAAAACAATCAATAACCAAATTAGAAACCTTGAAAGGGGAATTAAAACGGCACACGTTCAGCAGTGGTAATGCAGTGGACGGATTGGCTGCACGCCAGCCGTCCGGTGCAAGGAATGTCCGAAATACGACTGTAATGAACTCCTGAAAACGCGTTTTGAATTTCGTAATTAGAAACAGTTGCGCGGGCAATGCCTTCACCGCAGGTAACTGTGATCGCCGAAACAATTTTTAATCACTTTTGCGGATTGCTTTACGTTACTCGTTTCTAGTTATGTCAGTTGCATATTGACATGACTGCCTTTGACGTGTTTTAGATGTTTTGTGTTAAGTCATTAAAGTCATCAGTGTTGCCTTTTAAAAATAAATATTACATATTAGTTTTATAATGTTTCAAATTAAAATATTAGAAAAAACTCAATAATGTCTAAATTATTGGATACGTGATACAGTTCAGCTCATTATCAAGTCAGCCATTTCTCTCTGTCATTGATTTTTGTCGTCGTAAGCGTTAACAACACCCTTGCGCGAGCACAGGTGGTTTTTAAGGGTCTTTGATAAAAAATTTAAATATATACCCTACGTACACTATTTGTTAAGTAACAAAGTATTTCTTCATTGTAAATTCTTGGTTGTTAAATTTCAATAATATTGTGGACATCACGTTTGAATGTATGGATGAAAACAAACCCGCGGGAGAGCCATGCTGAAGCATATGCGGACGCACTACTTGGGCCGGCTCGTCCAAACTGATACCACGGGCTCACAGAGTGCTCAGCGTGAAATAGTACTCCTTAAAAAGTGCCGCTTAAGCGATGTAAAAAGTTGGCAACACAACCAATGCATGGACTGTGGCAATGTTGTCCACGGGCGGCAGTGTTCTCTTACCATATAAGAAACCCACCTGCTCCGTCATCAGCTAAAATATATAAAAAAAACAAAGATGAAAGTTTTGGATCTCAAAGTATTGGAATTAAGCTATTCCGTTTGCCCGCGGGTTCTTCTCGAATGGATCGACAAACATTGGCGTTGTCTGTTTCACAAACTGAGCTTCGAAGAGGATTCAGAATAAAAATGTTGTAACAGAATGTTTAACATATTAAAAGATTTCATTCTTCTGAATTTATAAACTATAACAAATATAAAAAAATATATGTTTTATATGTTTTTTACTATAGTGAATAAATATACAACATTTAATTGAAATAATAATAATAATGAATTTTAAAAAATTATACAAAGAAGCCCATAGAAAAAATTATGAGCTGTCATTCAGAAACTAGCAACTTTTTGACGGATTCTTTTTACGGAAATATATAAGACGATACAAATTAGGACATCGGTTTATATTTGGGTGTTATTAATTTAAAAATCTGTACCCACATAAAAGCCTTATTTAAAAGATTAAAAGTCAAGTGTATGTATTCTTATATGAAATTCTTATAACAAAAAATTACGCAAAACTTAAACATTTTCTTACCTCGTTGTTCCTAAGAGAATATGCTAGAATGATGTATGGACCTTGTCACCTGGTCCGCTATTCAAATTACCTGTTTTTGCAATTCTCTTGGCTAACACATCAAAACAGTTTTGAATACATGTGGAGATAATTTCGTAAATTTGTCTTTTTATAAACTTTCTCATACTTAATAGGTTACAAGAAATCATTATTTAAATAAATAACTTGAAGATATGACATCATATTATCTAAGAACATTATCTTTATAAAATAATCTATTTTCGTTTACATAGATGACCTAGATCGAAAGCTCATGAGAGATATCTACTTAATAATAAAACTAGTTCAAACTATACCTGTGAGCAAAGGACAAAGAGACAGATAATTACATTAGAACAGAACTGAAAAGCTACTTAACTAAATATTTAGATCTCCTAAAATGTTACCTATGTTTAATTTTTGAATGGCACTTAAATTAAGTTACCAACTAGAATTGTGTTTTGTAACTAGCTATTGTCTCTTGTATAATTTTAATTGAAATTCGTTTCACGTTTCTAATTAGTGTATACCGTAATGAATTACCGTGCTTATAAAAATGGTAATATGAAAAATCATTAATCTGTTTAGTGGTTTTTTTATGTTGTAAACTTGCAATACAATGCAGAGTTTATGATCCATTCTTGGGCAATGAAAAGTTTTCAGTTTTAAATAAGATTACTATATATGATGATTTTGAAACCGCTTTCAAAAAAAATACCATTTTAATTCAATTCATTTTCTAGCTACAACGCCATACAAATAATACAAGTCATACAAATAATACATCTATATTTTACAACAGGACTTTAAAATAAACAATTTCTTATTGGATGATAAAAGTGAATAATATTTTTTATAATTAGTTAATATTTGTAAATGTTTATTTAAATGGGTGACCTAAAATGTTAGAAAGCAAGCTGTGAATTGAAAAAGCACCATGTATTTAAGTTCTACGGTTTAGATAGTCCGTTTTAAGGGATAATGAAACTGCCGTAAAACTAAGCGACTCTTACGATCGCATAAAGAGATTTACGGCACCCAGTTTGGCTACTTGTCGGCCGTTAGCGCTTTATCCGTCCACTACCGAAAAAACTTAGATAAACTTAATATTTCCCAGAGAATATCCGGTTGCGCGTTCTTTTTTCGAAATGAGATTATGTACTTTGAGGTTTGCTGTGTCGTGAGTGTGCCATGTTGGGAAAGTTTTATATTTTACTTTGGACTTCTTTTTGAGTGTTGTGTTTTATCAAAGGTTTATATTTAGATATACTTATAGTTATTATGTACTTAGTTAAGGGCTACAGAAATTTATTGAAATAATTATCTAAATATTTATGAACAAAATAATATAAGAAAATATTTTATTAATTCAAAAAGTTCTTTGAGAAATAAAACGTAAGAAATAAAAGTTCATGAATATTATGACCTATTGTATTGAATATTTAATAAAAAAAAAACATTATTTTTTCTATGTTGTCTTAGAAAAATCTTAGTGGCTTTCTGTCATAGCTAAAAAGGAATCTCAGTTTAAAGTTGACTTAGCAAATAGCCATAAAGATATGAAAAAGGAATTCGGTAAACTTTCGTAGCAAATCTATTTCGCCTAAACACTTCACAGAAGTGTCCTCAACGAGATTCACGGACGAGTACTAATGTACTGATTTATTGACGCAGGCGCACTGCAAAATAGGGTTAACTTGAAATCGTAGGAGAATGCACTAAATGTAACAAGAAGATTTATAAGACTAGGTAATTCTGTTTTGCAAAATTGAATCTGTCTAAGGCAGGCGTTATATTGTATTCCTGTTTGAATAATAAATTCGAGGTATATTTTTTTTATTGGACTTGTCTTTTTGTATACAAAATTATTTTGTATATGTTCATAGTATTCCATGATTCTAGGTGCGATTCTAATAGGCATTTTTTCATAAATAATAGGTATTATATATAATAATAATATAATAGGTATTATATAAAAATCATATAAAATTAAATTAAATTTATGAAAAAATCATAAATAAAATTTTGATAAATTTTTCCATAATAGGCATTTTAAATAAATTAATTTTAAATTGTTTTCTAAAGATCGTTAATCAAAAGACTGTTTCAAATATGAACATAATGTATTTATAATTAAAGTCTTAATAAATGAGAAATGTTCTCAAATATTTGCCTTATTAAAAGCCAACGACAAATGAACGCGACACAAAGTATGAAACCACTTTAATTTTCGATGGAAATATCTTTCAGTTGCTCCGCAAAAATTCGAAATAAACACTAATGGGAAAATTTCACTCTCAAAAGAGACAATATTCATCAAAATCGCGTCAAAGGCCCCACACCTCTGTGTGAATTGAAATGACTTCAGATATTTATTTTCCGCGTTCCCCCTTGCCAGTGGCAGTTCTATCATTCCTTTTAACCCCATTTCACAGGACCTGTTTAATTAATACACCTTTTGCCATTTTAATGATGTCTGATGTTTCAATATTGTTAAATATAATATAATACCACTCATTGACACGTCAAAGAGAGTGCCAAGAATAAAACTGAAACTTACGAAGAAGTAATTCAATTATTTCGTTCATCGTTATAATATTGCCTCAGTGAAATAGTAAGAAGGTTACAAAACTATTCGATTTAAATTATTTACTAACTATATTCTATAGGCAATATAAAGATATATTTAATTCTTATGTCAAGGTGTTGAAACAGCATAAGATATGGTATAATGTAGTTGATTGAATATATATAATTGAATGTATGATATAATAGATTTTTATCAGTGAAAGAAACTTGCTAAAGCTAATGCTGAAGCAATTATAGGGTTGGCTCGTCCGAACTGATACTATGAGCTAATAGAATATCGAAGTTAAACAGTACTTTCGCTCTGTTTCGCTGTGTGAGAATATGGGAAACACTTGAAATTATTTCGCTTAAGTGGCGTAAAAACTTAACAATATAACCAAAGCGTAGATTATGGAGCGGCTGTCCATGGGCGGCGGTGATATCTTGACATACAGCCCAATTTGCAATAAAAATGTAACAATTTACTAACACCAAAATATCATTAATAGTATTACACTATAATATTTTATTTTATTTATTTTACATTTTAATTTAACTAATAAATATTTTAGTGTTTGCTTACAGATACTTTATATGTATAATTTTTGTTTGTATGAACTTATTTTTCATAATATGTTAAAGAAAATGTGAAATGGTAACTATACTATTCAATGATACCTTAGTTCATATACACGTTCTTTGTGAGCTATAAAACGATATTCCTCCCGTGTTAAGTACTTGATTACCAAGCGCTTATAGAAACAGAAAAGCTAAACTGCATTAGCATGCCACTTTATCACGTTGTAGAAGTGACCAAGCATCAAACTAACGAGATGTTGAGCACACACAAGTACTCTCTGGCGGCTGCGAACGAGATCAAGATTACAATCACTTGCTATTTTCGTCCTGGTTCAGTCCACACATGACATGATTAAAATACCGATAAAACGTTGAGTTTTAGCCAGTTCTATAACTATCGCCTCGTTTGATCGATACCTCTTGCTTCATGGTACACTTGCAAGCCATTAAGCTACGACTCTCTTAAAAACTTGGAATACTCATATAATACTTGAAGTTTTGTGAAAAAAAAATCAATTTACCGTACTTAATTTGTAGCTAAAAGTCTTATACTATTTCTCTAAATATTTATTAAATATAGCTATAAAGCTATATTTAATAATTATTTCAATAAAATTTTCTACTTATGTAGACTAACTTATAAATGCTTGGTCGCTAAGTTTAAAAGATAAAAAAAGAAATTTTATTTTAGTTAAGAAATTATCTGATTAAAACAAATTTTATTTGTAAGATGGGAGATGTTTGAATTATCTTCTTAGTTTTTACTTTACGTTTACTTGGCACGTTATATACGACCCGGACTTTATCATGTTTCAATTATAGCCTATTATATATATTAGTGTGATTAATTTTTAAATACTCTTGCATCTATATTAATCAAACGATATACAAGTCACTCCTTGAATAGTCATAAACGAATTAGCAGTCAGACCCTCGGTCTTAATATTGGCATGATCATAAAGAGAAGACCGTGGCTTTGAGATTGAGTGAATGATTAGACTTATTGAGAGTGGGTGAAGTGAAAGCAGTATTGATAAGTGCCCTTTGATCGCCTGCAATTTGACAGGAATAATTGTACCCATAGCTTCTGGAATTAACAATCTCCAATTATTGTAAGCAGCAAAAATCCATGTAAAATACAGATTATTTTAATAAATGAATAACAATTATGTTAACTGAACATTAACATCATTCACTCAAACATATTTTACAGTAGAATATTTGTAAATGTAATCAGAATATCTTTTACAAATATATTCTGATTACATTATGTTACTATTTACTTTGCAAATTACATTATCAAAAAGTTGCAAAAATGTTTAATGTTACCTAATTGACCAAATGAACACATTTATTAATCAGATTTCGTCGGGTTTTCCGGCAGTGAAATTACTATTTATACAAAACCACAATAATTAAACTCGAAGTTAATATAAATATCGATTTGGCAACTGCCTGCTCGATTGTTTGTGGAGTTACACCAATGGACTGAAACGTAAAATTAAATTTTACAATATAGGTCCAATATAATATTTTTCATAATTATAATTGCATTTTTAAGTATTAAAAGAAACTAATAAATACTGCAACTGAAAAGTTTGCAATTCATCAAAATAACAAGCTCGTCGAAATAAAAAGAAATATATTTAAAAAGCTAAAATCCAATCTGAATTTCCATAGAAAATAATCCTTAACTGACGAATCAGATGTCTTTGTGAAATGAATCAACAATAAATTTTGTGGTGAGCTTTTTAGCAATTGCTACTTGAGCTTTATGCGAATAAGAATCCAATTTACGTTAGTGGAAAGTCCAATTTCCTCTGAATGTTTGTGTTTGCCCGCCCGCAGTGCCAATACTTTTGTTTGCGTCACACTGCTTCTAGCGGGATTACCTTCAATATCATGTTTTCTTTTCAAAACAAACTTAACATAGTTATTATTTTTCAAAAGAGCTTATGTATACTAAAGGGGATGAAATGTCAAGTAACAAATATGCTATGGCTAAATTATTTATATCAAAAATTAATAATTTTTTGTTGCGAAATATGGATGCGGAAATAAGAAACAAATAGTATTTCCTTAAAAAGCCGGTAACACAACCATGGAGTTAAAAATGGATCTGCTATATTATTATATGTATTTAATGCTGCAATAAATATATTTTCTACATTTTCAAGTTTATGTAATATGCGTCGTAATTTAAGTACGTCTTTGGTTGGTTTTGAATTAAATTTGTTTGAAATATCCTTATTACATATATATATATATATATTGAAATATCCTTATTAAGAAACATACCAAATATTAGCCCATTAAAAACAACAGCTATCCTATCTAAACTGAGTCAATATGTTTTCTATGGACAGACAAACGTTTATTGCAGCGTAGGAATTTAACGTACTGCCGTCACGAGTTCATGAAGAATGTAACGAACATAGTACGACGACATACTGCTTGTACTATCTTGTTTGTACTAAGGAATTCTAAGGATTTATTGTTTGAGCGTGACCCCTTTTGTCTCTGTCTCTTTCTAAAATAATTTAGGTACCTACTTATTAATTTTCGAAGTGAAATTGTATTTCAATTTTTTAAATATTTTTTCTAAAGCGATGAATTTTAAATAATAATATTTAATAGGAAAATGAATGAAACACTTAACAGATATATGAATTATAGTTAAATATTTAATCGGATCGATGAAGAAAATCTATTACAATTTAGAAACCCGCTAAAATACCTTTAAAAATAAAACAGAAAACAGCAACTACCTAGAATAAAAAATAAAATAACAAGATAGATTTTGGGTTATGCAGCACCTGTTTATTCAATCAACTCTGTAGAGGTAATTCTAAATCAATAACTTTAGTAAAACGAGCGTACCTATCCCTAAAAGGCTGGCATCACATCCGTAGCCCAGCAGGGTTTGGAGGCGTCCATGGGCAGAGGATCTCATGCTTTTTTGCCTCAATCTATAGGTCTTTTATTCTTAGTCGGATTTTAGTAAAAATATATCGTGATCCATCTAAATTCAAGCGGAAAAGGGAAAACAATGAGGCACGACATTTTAATTAAACTAGTATCAAATAATTTAACTTTTTGTCGCGTGCCTGCATTTCCTGAATAAAGCTGTTCCGAGAACTTTTGATCTTAACTTTATCTGCCTTATCCAGACGTACATTTAAATAGAATTTCGCTTTGTACTTTTAAAATTGTACCTGTCTCTAATGTATTTATTATATTGTTTTCTTGGAGACTTTCCAAATTCTTAGTTAAATGTGTTTTGCAGAAAATTTTAATTATTTTTAGGAGGACAAAAAAAGTTTTTAGTAAATTAAAATGTCTCTGTATTAAAAAACTGAATTTTACCAGATTTATAGCTTTTGTGTTTAAACATATGACTACCTACATGTTGTATTTCAAATATACAATTCATGTTTCTTTTCTACTCTCTTTGTATTATAGTTCCGAAAAATAAACTAAAGAAGGATCCAGGAAGTAAACATTATTAAAACTTAGTAATAACAGAAATTATGAAACATATATGAACAAGTATATGTTTCTGTATCGATTTCTATATAAAGAATATTTATTTAAAAAATTAACACAGCTTGAACGATATTTCGAAACTATTATTTAAGAAAAAGTAATGTTAGCTACATAAAACTAAAATAAGCTTCCGCTTATATTTACTTCACGAGGGGAGGCGTCTTACGGGTGAAATGATGAATGATAATGATGATTATATTTACTTATTTTGTTTAACTATATGTTTAAAATCTTACGAACAACTAAAATACTTTTAAAATAAACGGGCTTTTATCGAGCACAAAAAAGAAATTGGCACAATAAACCGTTCTAAGTACAATCTTCCGCAAGAGCGCTGTCTTTGCGCTCGCATGCACTGTCTGTGACGTCACTTTTTACGTAACCGACCAGCTTAGTGTTTTTTGCTGTTTACGGTATCCGCCTTGATTTAGAAACGCTATTACGTTACAGATACCTAGAAGCCTTGACTGTTTTAGCTCGTTTATTTAATTACGGATCTATGATCAAGTAAAGCGTAAAGTACTCATAAGAAAAAGGGAAAATTACACGTATTATTTTACTTTTCTGACAAAAGATATGACAAGCTAGCTACATTATAAGCACTCAAACATTTGATTATTTATTGAATCTGGGAATGTATAAAGTTAAAAAACATTAATTATAAAACATTTGGATTTTACGTACGTTACATATTGTTTTAGCATGATTAAATAACCTCTAGAAGTACATAACATATCTTATATATATAAATTTAGTGACCCGTGAACTCGGAAAGTTGTCGAAGCTTAAAATACTGCAAATATGAAAACGGATTTAAGAAATAAACTTCGAAATGGCACTTCACTGACTTCAGTTTAAATGTATTTTGTTTACATATTCGCGACAAAGCTTATTTTTCACTTTGAATGTAAATAGATAGCTAATGTTCGTGATTTTATAAGAAGATACAACATGCCTACGCTTTTCACATTTTCTTGATTTTCTATATAATACATTTAATATGGCTCCATTTATGGTATATTTATATAAACTCAACATTTTAATAGTTTATTTGCATATAGTTTATGAGAGCCTCGTAGCTAAATTGCTTTATAACTCTACCATGACGCGAGAGGTATCGAGTTCGAATCCTGGTCCGAACAAATATAATCTAATTTATAATTAATTCGGTTTCTGGAAGATATTGACAGTGGCCGGGCGAACGTTATAATACTGTTGCACCCGTGGGAGAGCCATACATATTACGCTGACACATCAAATAGGCCGGTTCGTCCGAAGTGATACCACGGGCTCACAGATTAATCAGCGTGAAATAGTAGTTGTAGTTGTAACGGTACTTCTACTGTGCTGAATGAGTAAGGAGTGAATGAGTGGCTCTTAAAAATGTCATTTAAGCGGCGTAAAAAGCCAACAAAACAACTAATGCGCGGACTGTGGTGCGGTTGTCCATAGGCAGCGGTGTTCTCTTACCATATAGGAGACCCTCCTGCTCCGTTTTCCGCTATATAATAAAAAAATAGTTGTTGTTACAACTAGTATAAAACTGACTGTTAATAAATTTATTGAAGTTATTATAATTTCTTTTAAACATAAAAAACCCTGTGTTAGACGCTAGCTAAAAAACACAAAGTTGTCATTAGACAATAAATTTCTAATCTACAATATGATTATAAAGCCTATCTGGATGTAAGACAAACAGAAACGGGGTAGTGCAAGTGACTCTAATATAAATTTCATATAGAGACAACAGTACACTATCCTTAGATCAATTGTGGAAGTACCTTGGCTTGTGACTAATATCGAAATCCTCCAATAGCTAACCATCAGCACTATTTGGGAAGAAAGCCCACTAACAAGAGCTTCAAGACGTGCTTGTTGAACCATCCCAATACTCTGACCAGACAACTGACTATAGAGAGACATACAAGAAGTTTCAGACATATATTGCAACTGTAACATTAATCTAATAGCCTCCCTTGAGGAAAATAACATAAACTTAGATGAAAGGGTTTTGTGTAGGGGCTGCGATAACCACCGCCTCCGACGTACACGGAGGCGAGGACTTAGTTATGTCACCATGGCGGTCGGAAACTCGCCAGAGTGAGTACACTCTGATGAGTGTCCGACGGCCTCCTCGGGCGGCCCATGAAACTGCGATGGCCCAAAACGTGATTCGTGTCTCGCAGGAGATCTTGCGCTACTCGCGCCTAAAATCGAATCCACGGCAAGCCAACAGCTCGCCCCATAGACTGTCTTAAGCTGAAATGATCGTATAGCCGGCAGCAGATAGCCCTTTCAAAAAAAAATCAGACGTATAGTTTGATGTAACAATGAGTAGGTACTCCCAAAGGGTAACACTAGACAAGACTATCCACTCTCAATACATCTGCTTATAGCTTCTACAGCTGATAGCATATAAAAGAAGAAATAAAATATTGAGGTCAAGTTTTAGTTTATCGCTTCAAAGCTATACATACATATGCTTTTAAATATTACAAATCTAGATTAGAAATTTATCATAAACACTAATGATGAACGATTGTTATAGAAAATAGGTAATACGCGATATCAATATTATATGAATCAGCCTAAGCACTTCATAAGACAAGGCCAAATGCATACATAATAAAGCTTCAGTCATGTCTATGATTATTACCATCGTTTGAAATATAATTTTAATTTACACTTTGATTGACGTGTTTTAAATTATTCAATCTCAATTATGTAATGATGGAGCTGAAAATTGATTATGAGTATTAACTGAAAAATATTTAATAAATACAATGAAATATTTTTAATATTCTCAATTTAGTAAACATGAAATTTATATCGATTTATATGCGTGCGCACAACTGTTTAGTCTTGAGATTATGTATTACAAATAGAAGCACCTATTTTTTAAATTACGTAGCTTAACAGCGGCGTAACAGTGTGAATCAAATAAATTATAATATTTATAACAATATCTAAATTTATTTGCCAAATGGATTAACAATTGTCTATCCACTGGATTATAAACATTGTTAGCTAAATACGGATAAAATATTCAATAAAATATTCCCTACCAATGTCGTGGGATTTTTCTGAGACATCTAAAGATTTAATTATTTTCATTAATCAGATTTAGAAATACTAATTATCATAATACCTTTAAATAGTTTGAGCTTGTGCATAACATGTGCTTTTAAGAACAATAATACTTCACGCTGTTAGACCAGAACTTCATACGGTGGTTATCCTTTGTTTGTGTAAGCTAGGCGTCTGTCTTTGTAAGTCTATGAAGGCTAATTTACTTTTTATAGATTTACATGAGTCATAATTAATGTAAAAACACAGTGCTCGCCTAAGGGCAAAAGTGAACATATACACTCATCAATTATTAACTAAAATTGAATCAGTTAGTCAATATGAAAAAAATACCTTCATCAAGTGTTCTTTTAACTTATTGTGATAAGAATTAAAATCTTTTTAATTAAACTTACTAGATCTGGAAGACACAATGGTGACAAAGAAGTCTTATTTTTAAGTTTTATTTATTTTGTTTATAGCGATTTCATAAGTAGTTATTTGAATCAATATGCTACTTTAGTTCAGTATTAAAACGCATTACATAAACCAAAATTTCACTTTGCATTGATGCTTATAAAATATTGTATGTCGTTTTTTATATTTCATTTAAAATATGACAAAATCTTAAATGCACAGTAAATGGACTAGGTTTCTACCGTTATTTAATTATTTGTATACAGCTCTAAATGAGTAGCCATAAAGTAGAGAATGTTCTTGAGAAATAATTTAGAGCGAAATAAATCGCTTTAAATGCGCTTAATTAGATAACAAAATGCCGGAATTAAAGGTCTTTAAAGTACGTTATACTATTCTGAAGTTGAATAATAATTTTTAATTACACTCTCAGTTAAATTATATCATTTGAATGTTGATCTTAAAACCAAGATAGATGCAGTGATTTAAGTGACTTTAAAAATATGTGTACATCAAAGATCAATTAGGAAATACTACTTTATATCTTACTGGTAATATATGTCATAGTTTTACTGAGCAAACTTCTACCATATTTCTAATATCTTCATTTTTTTATGCTATAGCTGATAACGGAGCAATTGGATCTCCTATTTGGTAAGAGAACTCCGCCACCCATGAACAACCTTGCCACGGTCCGCTCATTGTTTGTGTTTCCAGCTTATTACGCCGCTTAAGCGGCACTAAAGGGCCTCCGATATCTTCACTCACTCTGCGAAACACAGTATAAGTACCACTTCACGCTGTGAGCCCGTGATATCACTTCGGACGAACCGGCCCAATTAGTGGCATGGCTCCAGCATAGCTCTCCCATTGGTGCGACAGTATTAAGACACTCGTCCGGCTACTGTTAAGCTCTTTCAGAGA
>DWCF01003067.1:0-21074 GCA_018230265.1 Delias oraia | reverse complement strand
TTAAGTGGCGTGAAAAGTTGGCAACACAACCAATGCGCGTAATGTGGCGCGGTTGTTCATGGGTAGCCGGATATACTCTTACCAAATAGGAGATCCGCTTGCTTCTTTGTCAGATATACAATTGAAAAAAGCCAAAAAATTCACGTTGTATTAACATTCATAAAATCCTAATTAGTAATGAATTTTCTCACAGTTGGTGTACCAATGAGATCCTGCCATGTAATCCGTATGAAGGCCGAAGAGTGGACGGCTCTTGTAATAACCTGAAGTACTTCACAGTCGGAACCAGCCACACACCGCCGTATAGGATGCTACCGCCTTATTACAGCAAAGGCTAGAAATTCATGGCTTTTCTTTATTTCTTTTATAGTATAGCGGACAACGGAGCACATGGGTCTCCTATATGGTAAAAGAACACCGCCGCCATATACAACCGTGCCACATTTCATAATAATCATCAACATCATTTCAGCCGTGAGACGTCCTCTGCTGGATATAGGCCAACCCTTTAGACCTCCAAGAATAACTGCCGGAGGCCACCTGAATCCAGCGTCTTCCAGCGACCTTTATAAGGTGGTCTGTCCACCTTGTGAGTGGACGTCCCACGCTGTGGTTGCCGTTCCGTGGTCTCCACTCTAACACTTTTCGGCCCCATCAGTCATCCGCTCTATGTGTGATGTGGCCTGCCCAGTGCCCAGATAGATAAATAAAGTATAAATAAGACCTAATACTGAAATTCATCATAGAAACTCGAGGCTTAAAAGGTTTGCGCGCAGCAAATCTCCATAGAACCGGCTTGAAGAGATATTTTCAAGTATTGTTTTACCATCAGGGCCAAAAGGATTCGAACCGAAACTAACGAAGGCCGGTGAGGAAATGCCACTTGCACGGGCAGTGCGAACTGGCATACTCCTAGAAGGACATGCGTCAGACCGCACTTTCACCCAGATGCTGACACATTTCCTTGTGTTCATTGTTGGGGACTTTGTCTCTTTACAAGACACAGGTATGTTATAACTAGTTGAATATGCCACCTACCGGCAAACCTTGCATCCACCAAATACGAAAAAACGATACACTAGAAATATTACTATCCATTTTTGTAGTCGTACAAAAAGTCGCATTTTTAATGGCATAGCGGACAACGGAGCCGGTAGGTATCCTGTATGGTAATGGTAATAGAGCACCGCCGCTCATGGACAACCACCACACTCCACTGACAACGCATTTTTGTTCGCTTGAAGGACGCGGGCGCAGGCCGAGTGACTAATGCTAATGCTATCTCTCTTATTATGCCTATCTACATATTAGATGTATCTCCGGATATTTACGCCGGTTAAGCAGTATTTTTAAGTGCCTTCGACATGCTCACTTAATCAGCGAAACACAGTTAAACTACCGTTTCACGCTGAGTATTCTGTGACTTGATATTTTGTTTTTTACCAGTAACCTACGTCATATGGAAGCCGTACTGTTGCAACGAAAAGGGCAAGGCGGACTACGCGTGCGTCCCCAACTATGTTCCCAACGATGACCCAATCCACCGATTTTCGAATGTTCGCTGCTTGAACATGACACGGCCGGAGTCCTTCCAATCTGCTGGCTGCACTCCAAATACTACAGTTCCAGAAAGGGTGAGTTTCTTTCAGTTATTCTAGGTATATACGCAAAGCGTTACCCTGAAACAGCCTTGTAGCTATGTGGTCTTATAAGCCTACCACGAAAGAGAAGTATCGGGTTGGATCCCCGGTCTAGATAAAAATAATAATTTATTCGGTCTTTGGAAGGACTTGACAGTGGCTGGGTGAGTGTCTCAACAGTGTCGCTCCCGTGGGAGAGCCATGAGATGGAGCCCTTGAAATTATACCGTTTAAGCGGCGTAAAAATCCGACAACACAAGCGCCGATTTTAGCGCGGTAGCCCGTGGCCTTCGGCGATCTCTTACCATACAAGAACTTGCCAGCTCGCGTAGCCGCTATTAAAAATTTAAAGAGATTTTGCTATGTTTCGTCTTCTTAAAGAGCACATCAATGAGAAAATGACTAAATGTTTAAAGTGTTTCATGACTTTCAAGAGCAAGCAACGTCCAAAAGGGTTGCATTTTAAAATTTGTTAATTAATTACTATTGAAGTGATTATTGCTAGATCAAATATCAGTAGTGGTGTGTAATAACATTAATTATTGTTGCAATAGAAAATAAACCGATTACCTCAAATTAAAAAAAAATCTATATAGATAGATAAATATATATATATATATATAGAAATATTATTGTATTTTTTGCTAAAATCATATATTTATTTTGTGTCCTGTCTCTTCGGTTTAACAAACGCTGGACAGTGAAAGATGTCTCCTCGTCCGAAGTAGCCCGAAATGATGATATCACGGGCGCATAGAATACCAGCGTGAATTATACTTATATGAATGAACATTATACTACGTGAGTAAGTTATTAGAGGCCTTTGACATTATACCAATTAAGTGGCGTAATAAAATAAACCGGCAACACAGCCAGCGGCCAAAATTTCACTTTCGCCTGCGTTAGGCTGTAAAGGCCGCTCTGGCCAACACTGAAATTCTAGTTTAAAAAGTTAAAAAAAAAGGAAGTTTTGTAATATGAATCACGAATGTAAGTGCGAGTTTGTCTGTAATTACAAATTGTTTGCAAGAATATGCACCGACGATCAATTTCACCGATATTATAATTGTTGGAATTATTGGTATCGGGGTTTAATTGTTTAATAACTAGAAAATAACTTCACCTTGGTATGTCGAGCGAAAATCTAATGAGTGGAAGTTTACAGAACGATAGACGATTCAATATGACTTTTAATACATAAAAGTAGTGAAAATTTCATAGAAATAGCTCAAATGATTCTTTTGTGGTAAAGTGGACAATGGAGTAGCAGGGTCTCTTATATGGTAAAAGAACATCGTCCATGTTGTCCCATGGACAGCCGTGATACAGTCCGCACTTTGATTATGTTGCCAGATTTTTACGCCGCTTAGGCGGGATAACTTCAAGGGCCTTCGATATCCTCACTCACAACACGGTGCAAGTACCGTTTTACGCTGAGAGCGAATTCTGTGAGCACGTGATCTCACTTCAGATGAGCCGGCACAATTTGTGCGTCATATGCTTCCCACAGGTGCAATTTTATAACATAAGCCATTCGGAGAGTCTATATAAGTTAAATGCGTTTAACTTCTAGGCTGTGTCTGGTACCCCGGCTTTCGACCTGTCACATGTGTATGGGAGCAGCATGAAATCGCTCAACGAGAAAGGCAGAATGTTCCAGAATGGTCTACTCAAATTTGAAGTTGAGAATGGTAGAATTTGGCCACCATCCAGCAAAGGACCCAATTTGTGTTACGCTAACCAACCGCCATTGGAAACGAGATGCCACGATACGCGTGAGCGAAGTGTTTTAATATATTCTTTAGTTGTTTATGTTATTTAGTTATTTAAATTATGTCTTGATGATGGCCACAGCGGCCCTTACAGCTTATCGCGACTAGGGGCGATCTTGCAGGCTCGCCGAGAAGGTAAGTTTTCCGAACTAGCAGGAGCGTTGTCTACTTTTTTAAAGGAAAGGCTTCTCATTTTTGGTGTTGTTTTCTCGTTTTTGGTTTCAAGTGCAACTACCGCTTCACACTGAGTATGTTAAGCCTATTGCGCTTCTGGCCACGTGGATTGACATATCCGGATCTCTTACCATAAATTATATTACAGCTGAAGACGGCCCGAACACTATCCTCGGCGGTAATCTGATGGCTGTGTGGATCTGGCGATACCACAACGTGATCGCCACAGCCCTGGCGGAGGCGAACCCCTGCTGGGACGACACCCACCTCTTCTTCACCACCAGGGATATCGTAATCGCTTCAATAATGCAGATATTCCACTATGAGTTATTGCCTTTAATAATGGGTACGTGAGTCTCTTTTATTTTAAAATCCAATGTGATAAGGCAAATAGAATAGTAGATTGGTAGTATGAAGAAATGGTATAATGTGAGTGATATATGGTGAATGATAGTGTTAGAATAGTATTTTAATAAATTTCATCAAATATTGAAAGATTTTGTCTACTTTTATTCTTGTTTGCAATATTGTCTTATTAAATCTTCGAAATGCATTAATTTAAACATATTAACCATATTTAATTTTTATAACTAAGTGTTAACATTTATGTATAAGACAATGATTAAATGTTTTAATCCAGGCCGGGAAAACCTAATAAACGACGGTGTTATTTCATCGGAATTAGGATTCAGAGACGTTTATGATGATAAACTGGGTCCTAGGATGTCCATAGAATATCCGTTCGCTTGGAGATGGATGCACACCGTACAAGAGGGGAATATTAAGTAATTATTCATTATTAAATAAAAAAATAAAAAATTCATTATTAAAAAAAATGAATAAAAAAATTACTTAAATTTATTAAATAAATAATAATAAATAATTTATTAAATAAATAAAAAAATTCTTCATTTATTTTTAATTTGTATGAAAAATGCGAAAATACTTTTGCCTCGACCTAATATAATGCAAAAACATATATCAATTGCTTTTCGTTACTTTCCAAATAGTGACACTGTTTTGTCATTTAATAATTTCTTGACATGCACTGCCTGATTTTAGGATGTACGACAGTCAAGGCTACCATTTGAAAGATATCAAACTAGTGAACATGACATTGAGAACTGGTTTCGTGGCGGATAATATTGACGGCATCACCCAAGGTGCAATTCGACAGCCGATAGCTAAATTCGATACAGCCGTAGACTTCGACGTAAGTTCCGATGCGCTCAAATTTTATCCATCGCGGCCACCGCGGCCACCGCGGTCGAAGGTCCTCTGCTAGTAAGAGATCACCGCAATGCCAGTTTCGTACACGCGCATTCAAGTATTACCTGACATAAGTTAGGAGAGTAGATTTTTTCTAATAAGCGACTAATTACTCTTTATAATTTATAGAAAACAGTTGATTTATTTATTATTTATTTTTGTTCTTTATCGGACAATGCTTCTATATGGTAAGAGAACACCGCCACCCATGGACAACCGTGCCACAGTCCACGCATTGGTTGTGTTGTCGGCTTTTTACGCTGGATTCGAAACCGATACCTCTCGCTTCTTGGCGATTCTTCTATTAAAACACTTAACTACGAGGCTCTCAACTCACTTTTATTATATCTGGTATTGATTTATATTCAATTTGAATAAATTTTAGATGGCCGAAGTAGTGCTGGGTCCTCATCAGCTAGCAAGCGACGTATTCACCAATGATTTAGGCAAGAATCGTTACTTCTACTTGGCCCCATACATCAAGTATCGGCAACTATGTTTCGGCGAAAGAATTAATTCCTTTGACGACTTGGCACATGCATTTGAACCTGATGTAAGTTTAAGTTAACTGTTTAAGGGGTTTACAAAGAGTTAAGGACTCTTTAAGAGAAAGCCCTAATACCGGCTGTAAACATAACAAAATGTATAATTTTCTTATGTTTGCATATGAATATTGAGATTATTGCCACGCAAATCTGTGGTGCCACTGCGTTTATTTGTAGTCTATTTTTTATAGTATAGCGGACAACGGAGCAGGTGGGTCTTCTATATGGTGTAAGAGAACACCGCCGCCCATGGACAACCGCGCCAAAAACTGCTCTACGTGTAATATTTATTATTAAATAATAATAATAATTGTGAATTAATCAAAGCGAATGCGATCGAATAAAATGTATTTTAATTTCAGAGATTGGACCTCCTAAAAGAGAAATATAAAGATGTGGAAGACATAGATCTAATAGCTGGCATGTGGCTGGAGAAGTTTATAAAAGGTGGGACGGTGCCCGCCACCTTCTATTGCATCATAGCAAATCAACAATTGCGGTCCGTAGTCTCTGACAGGCATTGGTATGAACGTCCCAACAGACCCAATGCATTTACAATAAGTAAGAATATCATTACAATATTAGAGTTAAAGAATTGTGTTTCTTAACTAGACTTGCTATAAGATCTAGTTTATCTCTCCTTTCAGACCAACTGCTGGAAATAAGAAAGTTCACGATGGCAAGTCTACTCTGTGCGGTTGGAGACACAATAAGTGAAGTACAGCCGCAAGCTTTTCTTCTAGCCGGAACAGGGTATGGAATACGATTATTACTTTTCTTATGGTATAGCGAACAGCGGAGCGGGTGGCTCTCCTATATGGTAAGAACACCGCCGCCCAATACCAAGTCACGCACAGTCCGCGCAATGGTTTTGTTACGGGATTTCTAGCCGCTCGAGCCTCACTCACTCAACGAAACAGTAGAAGTATCGTTTCAAGTACCACTAACATTTAACGCTGAGTGTTCTGTGAGACGCTGGTATCACTTTAGACGAGCCCGCCCAATTGGTGCGTGAGCATATGCTGCAGAATGTCTGAATAAACAAATCACTAATAAAGAATTTTTGAGAATAATTTTAATAAAAAAGCGACTTTTTCTTATTTCTTTAAGTTCAAATAATTCATTTGTTTTTTTTTCTAGAAACGAAATGTGCAATTGTGGACAGATACCGCAACTGAATATAATGGCATGGCAAGATCCTACTTGCGATATGAATCCATTCGGATATGATTCGTAAATTACCATTTACCTATCAATAAATATACAAAATAAACACATTTTTTTTTTATATGGAAAAACCCGAAAACCATAAAATACAAGTATCACTTGCACTGTGTTTGGCTTACTGAATGAAGGAAAAAGGGTGTCCATGAGCGGAGGATCGCTTTGCCTAGGTGATCCAACGTTTGCCACCGTTTCCATGAAAAAGGCATAAACAAATAATATAAAACCCAGTAGATCGTTTAAAAATACAAATGCTTTCATTCAAAACACTGAAATCTGTTTATCTTTTTAGGAACTTTTTTTATAAAAAGTTCCGCCCATGGACACCTCCGGCCCTTGCAGAGCCGCGGGTTGCGTTGTCGGTGTTTAGGGAACTTTGTTACTTTGTCGTCCGAGAATAAAATTTGCAAAAAACAAGTTGCGGTAGCTAGATTAATAAAATTCCATAAATTTAATTTTTAATTTATCTTAATCTCTGTATTTATGAGAGTTGGCGACTAATTGAGCAGGTCTCTAAGGAATTAATTAGTGTTTATTCAAATGAAAGGATGCGTTTTTTGGTTGTATTTTGCCCGCTATTTAATCGACGGTTTGTAGTAAATTAACATTTCTTGAACAAAACATTTAAAGTTACTTTCAACGAGAATTCACAAATACGACAGTTAATTAAATAAATATGCAAAGATTTTAATGATTTATATGATGTGATGTAAAAAATAGTTTGTCCGTCTGTCTGATTGTTATAATTGTGATATTATGGACTGTGGCTGCGTTGTTAAATCATCATCATCATCATCAGCCCATTCAAGTCCAGTGCTGAACATAGGCCTCCCCCAAATTATATAGATTATAATATATAGGCGATAGATATAGATGATAATATATATGATCATGATGTATAAATATGTATATATATATATTATTGCATTTCATGAGTAACTATTATCTTACATAATATAATCAAGAGAAAACAAATTACAACGTATGTATTTTAAAAAACTAGAATTTAAATAGTTGAAAGAATACACTAGTTAAAAAAACCCAACACACCGTTAACTTATCTGAAAAACGACAGCAATTTTTACACGTTGTCAAATTTGGGATGATAACGCTGACAACTTAACAGCAGTGATGAGGTTTGTGAGTAAATGTACCGATTCAATTATTGTACTTTGTTGTTGTATTATAAGTACTTTCATATTAGACTTTGAATCAAAATAATAATTCCGTAGTTATACTATATGGTGAGATTATATCATCAATCATCATCGTCGATCAATCAATTATGTAAGCACGAAAATATATGCAATTGTAGATAACATATAAAAGAACTATTAAACCACTCAGCTTCGAGGCTCTCAAATCTATAAAAATTACATAAAATTTTAACTGGTAGATCTTGGTAAATCTTCGGCTGATTTAATATGACTATTTGATGTTGAGATATCACTGGGCGTATTAGTAAAATATTTGCCCCGGTTCCAGAAGACCGTCGACCCTCGACTGCTTTATAAAACGTTGGTGCGGTAGAAAAGTTCAATTGGAAGACACACAATGGAAAACTTAAACGGCTCTTATCAAGAAGTTCTGTTCATTAAAATGCAAATTAAGAGCAATTAGAATATTGTGAAGATAGGAAACTATTCTTTATGTTAATTTTCCGGTAGCTTTTTGTTTAAACTCATTTAAGTTGTCCTCTATTATTTATTATGTAGTACCTAACAAACATTTGACTTCTCCGTATATCAACTATAGAAGCTTTAAATTTATTTATATATATATAAGATATTTTTAGCTATCTCTGATGTATGTCGGAGGAGAGTGGCCTCCGTCATCATCAGGTGTAGATTGCATTTTCACAATGGGCGTCGTTGGTGGGTAGTGGTAAGAAAACCAGTTGTTTCGGGAATGCCAGAGCGTAACAGAATTTAAAAAAAAAATCTGGTTAAGCAGGTAACGGAGTTGCGGGATGTCCTCTGTCGTAAGAGAAAACCGCCACAATCCAAGCTTTGGTTGTGTTCACAGATTTTTTTTATAGAATAGTGGACAACGGAGAAGGTAGGTCTCCTATCTTCTGTATGGTAAGATAACATCGTCGCATAGAAACAACCGCACCATAGTCCGCGCATTGGTTGTGTTGCCGGCTTTTTATGCCAATTAAGCGGCATTTTTAAAAGTCTCCGACATCCTCATTCACTCAGCGAAACACAGTAAAAGCACTGTTACAAGTACAACACCATTTCACGCTAAGTATTATGGGAGCCCGTGGCATTACTTCGGACCGTGCGATTCGGAGTACGACCGCATATGCTGCAGTATGGCTCGCCCATGAGAAAAAGCCTCTATTTGAGCTGTTTATGTGGTATAATTTCAAGAAAACGGTTTTCTGTCGAATTTTTGTTACATCAACTTAATGATAATTAAGATATAATATTTAACCCCTTTACTTTGACTATGATAAGTGATTTGAGCAATATTATTGTCATCATCTGAAAACTACACCAAGAGCTATCCCAGGCCCTGAGCCTATGATCCCGGTCAAAATATGGGAAGTCCCTTAATTAAACTGGAGCAAATAACCCACAGATTTGCACAGAGTAGTAAACAGTCTGTGTTGACAGAGACCTAATCCGGGGGTAACTGCGCAATATTTCTTTGGGAAAGCGTTTAATATTTCGACTTATCCTCTCTGAATGCGGATACTCTGCGAGCTCTGGTTATTAAGTTGAGGATTTGATTTCGATATGATGTCATATCGTCGGCATGAGATATATTCAAAACGGAGTCTGAACAAAACATCAAAAAAATATATTTCATATAGAATCTTTTGCGAGTCGTAGCTAAGTGATCTTATAAGCCAACCACGAAGCAAAAGGTATCGGGTTCCAACCCCGGTTCAAATATTTTTTTTACAATTTATTCAACCTTTGAAAGCTGGACGAGTGTCTTATCATTGTCACTTCCGTTGGAGAGCCAAACTACTTTTGCCGACGCACTTATTGGGCCGGCTCGTCCAAATTATTACCAATGGTTCACAGAATAGCCAGCCTGAAACGGTACCTATACGGTACTATAACGGCGTAAAAAGCCGGCAACACAATCAAAGCGCGGATTGTGACGCGGTTGTTTCTGCCAGCGGTGTTCTCATACCATAGGAGACCCAGATGCTACGTTGTTCTCTATATGATAAAAAATATACTGTCTAGGAGTTTGTATAGGCATTATAAAGTTCTAAACCTTACCCCTAGGAGTTGTCGTTAAGGCAGCGTTCGTAAGATACATCGTTCGACTTATTTTACCACTGGGACTACCACGAAAGAGTCTTTTGATTTTTCAGGTTAATATAGACTATATTATTTACAAACAACGAAGCTTCTATAAGTAAAAGAATTTAAGATCGATTCAGTAAATCCTACAACCTCACAAACAAACTTTACTTCTATAGTCTCTTACGGTATAGCTGACAACGGAGCAGGCGGCTCTTCTGTATAGTAAAAGAACACCTCACCCGTAACCAAACCGCGACACAATCCGCGCATTGGTTGTGGTGCCGGCTCTTTACGCTGCTTAAGCAGCGTCTGTCCTCACTCACTCAGCGAAACACAGTAGAGGCACCGTTTTAAGTACGACTATTATTTTGTACAAAACAATTTATTAGCGTAGTATTTTTGTATTAGTGTAGATAAAAACAATTTTAACTTTATACCATTAAATCCTTTCATTAAAACACCACGAAGGCGTATTGAGTTTTGATAATAACAAATCCAAAGAGGAGATAAATCGCCCGTTATGTGTTTGGTTGTTGGTGGTCATCAGTATTCAGGTCACAGTGGACACAAATCGGTGTACATTTACAACCACGGGGCGGGATCAGGCGCGTGTCGGCGATGTTGAGGCTTTGCATGTTTCTCTTTCTCTGAGTGAATAGCGATACAGCGAACAGTTTATTTCAATTTTCATGTGTATATGGCAACACAAAGTTTGCCAGGTCAGTTGATTAATAATAAAATAGTGTCCTTTCCACGAGATTAATATTGAGACACGGTGTCCTACCGAGACGCTGCAGGGTGGAACACACAGGGATGGACTCTGACGATGTCAATTTTATTAACATCCAGCTACCTAACAGTCGTTCGATCAAATTATTGAGTTTCAATACTCTACGGTTTGTTTGGGAAAAGTTTTGATGAAACTATTTTTAAGCGGGTTTTAATAAGCACACCTAAAAAACTTCTGACTTTACAATTCTTAGGAATTCATTTGACGATTATTTTTTTAAATTATAGATATTATCATGAATGAAAAACACAGTCTTATTTGGTGTGGTAATTGCATGTTAGTGTGAACGATTTTGTAAATAAAGTCACACGCCTTGGTCACACTATTTTTATATTATATTTTTGTTATAATTTGAGTATCTCACGGAAGCAAGAAAATTGCACTGACTTTATTTCGTCGCTTCTTCTCAGTGGGCTTAGCTTGGAACCGGTGGTAGACTGATTTTGATGTTCAACCATTTTTTTTTATGTTGAATAAAAATATTTCATTTCATTAGAGGATAGATTCCAAATAATATGATCCTTTAATGTTTTTTTATGAAACTATGAATAATCTCATGTAAGCGGTCTGTCGCCTAAGTAGGTCCCCAGTCCTTGCTGAGTCGCGGGTGCGTCTACGGCCTCTGAAGTTGCGGAGAAACTATGATAAGATATTAAGTTACGAAATATACCACTAAGGCTACAATAGTAATTTGAATATAATAAATAGAGGAAAGGCAAACGCAATAAATGAGTAAGTTCCTCAGCCAATAAATTTATAATAATAAAAGAAGCATCAATACTTATTGGATCAGCTACATAATTTAAACTTGGTGAAATAAGGACCTGTTCTGATAATATCTCTCATCGAGGTTGCATTTTACAACGAGCAGGTAAACACGAATGATAGATTGTCCAACTCTTGTCTCTATAATTTGTGAACGGTACCTTGAACCGACTTAAGGTATTTTTAATAATTTAATATTGTACGTCAATGCAAGTGACATTTATGAGAACTTAAAAAACCACTGGATTTGTTGATTACAAGTAAGATTTAGAATATATGAAGTGACCTTTAAAAATAGTATATATCCCTTAAAGGCCGGCAGCGCAACTGAGGCTCGTCCTGTATGAGTATTCGGCTTGGTTTAATAAAAACTCCTTCCAAACCATAATCAATTGCATAATTTTTTAAAAACCAACTTTACAACCAAAACGCGGATATTGGCGCGGTTTCCACGAGCGGCGTTGATATTTTACTATCAGTTGTTTTATTTCATTACTAAGTCTTGAGAAAGCCTTACTATGTATTTTTATGATATAGCTGACAACATAGCAGGTGTGTCTCTTGTGTGGTAAGAAAATATCACCGCCCATGGACAACCGGCATTGTCCGCGCATTGGTTATGTTTTTTTTACACTGCTTAAGCAGAATTTTTAAGGGCCTCCGATATCCTAACTCTCTCAGCGAAATACAGTAGCAGTCCCGTTCCAAGTACAACTACCATTTCACGCTGAGTATTTTGTGATATGTGATGTTTCGCTGACAGTCAATACGCCAAAGCGGTATACTGCTAAAAAGCCAGCAACACAACCAATCATATCTTATTACACCATACCTAATAACATTACTTATCTGTGGAGCAAAAATGACACGAGAATGTAGAGTGGCTGGAATTGCCGACACTTTGATTAAGCCAATTAATTAAATGGAGCTCGGAGGGAACGTTGTGACAACAATGATAAAATTTTCAACAAAAACACAAACAAATCTACTCGCTGGAATAGAATTTAGAATTATGCAAATTACTGCAAATCCAATGCTCAAAGATTAAAATGACAGACATTCATTTCTGTCAAATAACTGTATTAATTTCAATTTTGAACTTTTTCCTTCCTCTAAGTCTCGGAAATCTAGATAAAAATTTGTTAAAACATAAACAAGACTTAAAAATTAGTTTGCCAAAGAAGTTTTACTTCTGACATGTGTACTTTTTTTGATATATTTTAGTGAAATTCAAATTCAAAACGCATTTATTCAAATAGGCATAAGGGGCAGTTTTGCAGGTCAATTCACAATAGTTAAGCTACCATTGGTTCGGAAGATACCTCTGAGAAGAACCAACAAGAAACTCATAGGGTTTCATTTATTATCGCTCAATTTACAATATTTCCTTTATTTATGTTTGCTTGTTTAAATGGTGCCAGTTGATACTTGTGTAGAAGTTTCCATGTCTTCTATGAATTTGTTTATATTTTAATAAGCTTTCTTGATTAAAGTACTTTTTATAAGATTCTTGAATTTACTTTCTGTAAGTTAAGTTATCTCTTTAGGGATTTAATTAAATTAGCGAACATAGTTCCCCAAGAAAGTCTTTTTACTTATTTTAAATACTCTAAAAGTAGGTATCGCCATTTTATCCTTATTTCTTTATTTTAATTGTTTTTTAATAAAATTAAGAAAAATATTACAATTTTATATGGTATTGTGGTAAAAGAAAATTGGATAAACATTTGTTTTGCAAAATAAGAAAATTAGAGATTAGCCACTTAACATTTTAAAATTACTACTTATTACTTTAAAATCTTCCTTTAGATTATTTTTTGATGTTCTGTCTGTTCGCAGCACAAACAGCAGTAGGTGAACTCATCAGCGAAAGAGTAATTAAGACAGAGTTTTAATAAAGAACGATTCTATGTTGGTAAATATTATAAATATAGAATATCTTTATAAGAGTTTATAATCTATGTCCGAGTATGCAATTCTCGCTTCAAATTAATATTATTTCCGCGGTAAATTCGCATTTGTTTAATTTGATTCATGAATCTGACTTAATTTTGTATTAGCGACATTCTAGAATATATACTGTGATACTTTTAACACAATTATTTGTTCGATATCTTGGCTTATATGTTAATTATCAATAAATCCATAGGTATTCTTACCTTGTAAGTAATAAATAGATTTTGTCAGAACTTTAAATATTATATAAGCCAGCATGAGTTCAAATTTAGACAGATTTACATACCAAATCGAGAGAGACCATATAATGTATATACAATACCATCACTAAAATGAAATTAGATCCCGAAGTAACGTCAAATGTGTCACCGAGCTGTTAGATGTCAAAATACATATGATAGTTGACAGGTGAAACATAACTTGTACCAATTAGATACCCAATTCTCTTAATAATTTATCGAGTTAATATATAACCTATTTTACTCACAAACAACGTAGCTTTCTACGCGTGATAGAAATTTCAAGATCGGTTCCTAGTGCATGTTTATAAATAAATATAGATAGATTTCAGAGCCTCGTAGCTAAGTGGTTTAATAAATTTAATAAGCATGAAGCGAGTGGTATCGGGTTCGAATCCTGGTCTCCGCAGAAACCGCTGAAAACCGTCGTCCATCGACAACCGCTCCAAAGTCCGCGTATTGTTTGTGTGGCCGGCTTAAAACATAGCCATGAATCTTAACTTTTTCACCTTTATTATTAAAGACTTGTAAGAATTGCTTGCATCGTAGAAATATTTCCCATCATATTGCATTGTTTGTCAGTTGATTTTTGTGAAACGAAGTGTGGTGTGAAATGGAGCGATTTTTTCCACCGGACTCAAACCCGTGGACCGCTAAGTAAGTGCTTTTGATTGAGAGTAATTAGCAGCGCTGTGTGCCAATACTTTGTACAATATTATAAATATAAAGAGATTGTAAGGTTCGTTGCGCTTATCTCGAGATATATTCAATTGGAAAATTTATTTTGATAGACAAAATTGATTCTTTTAAAGTTTCATCGTTACAACCTCGATGTTTGTGGTTCCACAGCTGAGCGTTTTTTAAGGCATTTTGTGCCGCGCACCACCTCTCTTTGAAATCAGCTGCCAGCAGGGGTTTTGCCAAACCAATATGACTTGGTGACCTTCAAGTAAAGAGCGTACATATTCCTTAAATGCCGGTAACTAACCCACGAATGTCCAGCAAGGGCAAGAGGTATCCATGGGCAGAGGATGGCAGAGCCACTATTTCCATATAAAAATAGACAAACAATACAACCTTTAGAACATACATACCAAGCAAAGTATCATCATCATCATTTCAGCCGGAAGACGTCCACTGCTGGAAATAAGCCTTCCCCGTTGGACCTCCATAAAAGTATATTTAAATTAAATTAAATATATCAAGAATACGATAAAAGATTGGTCCTACTTCACAATACAAAAGATCGTAACTCAATCACTAGTGATTTCAACGTTAATAATTCTATTTCGTAAATTATTCTACAAATTTTAAATTAAAAATGACATTCAGTTGAACTTCTTGACTGCTCTCGGATCTGGGTGTGTCTTTGAATAGCCTTTTTTATCATTGTACCTGTAGCGGAAAACTGAGCAGGCGGGTGTTTTCGGTAAGAGAACGCCGTTACCCACGGATAACAGCGTCACAGCCTGCGCTTTCTGTGCTGCCGGCTTTTTATGCCGTTTAAGCGGCATAATTTCAAAGGCCTCCGATATCGTACCACATATGTATAATACGATTTAACGCTGGTATTCTGTGAGGCATGGTATCGATTTGATTGAACCAGCCCAATGAGTGCGTCAGCATGGCTCTCCCACCGGTGCGACAGTATTAAGACATTCGCCTGGCCACTGTCAAGTCCTTCCAGAGACCGAATAAATTATAAATTAAATTGTAATTCACTTCACAATGGACCTATTAAACCTCTGAAATACGATGCTGTAAATGTACAATTAATCTGGAGTTTCTTATCTTAATTAAAAAATCTACTCACAGTAATTTACCTATGGATATATTAATGATTAGCATAAAGATATGAAGCCGATACTGTGTTAAAAGTATTATAGTATAAATTATATGTATTTAGTATATTTTAGATACAGTTTATGTTAATTTAATTGAAATTTTAATGCATTTATATTGATTTTTGTCCCTTAAATCGTAAACTACTGTAAGTTCAACGCAATAAAAGCCACCAACACCACAGATATAGGCTGTTTACCGAAAGTTAATCACGCATTTCTTCCACTTCGCCTGGCAATATAGTTTGTTCAAACACTTGGGAACCAATCGGGGACACGTGTCGTCTTATATCTCAATTTTATCGCCACTTATTGCCCTTAAATCTCGGCATAAAATATAAAATAATATTCTTTATACTCAAGCAAATAAAGGTCGTAATCCCTTGAAAAGGGAGGACATTATTTGATTTTTTCAAAGTATCTTCTGTGAGAGATGAATTAATATCGTGTGAAAATGGCATTCAAGTATTTCTATGGTATTTGATAACGCTGACTAAGGGATTCTTATGGATTATGAAGCTTAGTCGTAAAACTTCAAATCTTGTATAACAGAGGCCATGCTAATTTGAAGGTTTTATATAAAATTATAGTAAAAAATAAATTAAAAAACATCATAAACGGATTCATTTTAAAAGAAGTCTTGACCACTGGCCACCAGCATAAACTTTTAAATAGAGTACAATATGACTTTAATAGACTTGTAAGAGCTTGTCTACATTAATTCACTCGCAAGTATGTAAACAGCTTCAACACTAGTGTAAACTATATAAATGGATCCTCGTAGCTAAGTGGTTTAATAAGTCTACCACGAAGCGAGCGTTATCGGGTTTGAATCCCAGTCTGAACAAAAAAAATATAATCTATTCGGTCTTTGAAAGGGCTTGCATAATACTGAGCGTGAAACGGTACTTATACTGTGTTTGCCGAGTGAGTGAGGATATCGGAGGCACTTGATATTATGCCGCTTAACCGGTGTAAAGAGTCAGCAACACAGCAAGCGGCGCGGTTGTCCATGGACGACAGTGTTCTCTTATCATAAAGGAGACCCATATGCTCCGTTGTCCGCTATACCATGAAAAGAATACTCCTTTTTATATAATATAAACTATTTTTTTATAATAATGGTGACAAACGAGCAGGAGGCTCACCTAGGGCAAGCGGTCCGCCGCCCATGGACACCCCCAGCCTTTGCAGAGCCGCCGGTGCGTTGCCGGCCTTGAAGGTCGCCAAGCCGTATTGGTATTATCGTTATTTGCAATTGTTATATAGAAACCGGCATACACACGCAATGAATTTCATAACGGTAAATCGCTCTGATTGATTGCATTCTAGCAGCTGATATTGCTGGAGGGAATTCGTAAATGACTACTAGTCTCTAATTGCCGACAATTAGTTAAGCGAGCGAAACTGACGTTATGACGCGTCCATCAAATACATTCATTATCATTCCAAATAATGTATGTTCGAGTATTTTAAGAAGGCAATTTTAATTATATTTTCACCCGTAGGAGAGCCATCATTTATGCTAATATATTAATGGGGCCGGCTCGTCCGAAGGGATACCACGGGCTCACGCACTACTCAGCGTGAAACGGTACTTGTACTGTGTCTCGCTGAGTGAGTATATTGGAGGCTCTTAAAAATAACGCTTAAGCGATGTAACGAGCGGGCAACTCAGTCAATGCAGGGACTGTGGCGCGGTTGTCAATGGGCGGTGGTACTCTCTTACCATATAGGAAACCCACCAGCTCCGTTGCCCGTTATACCATAAAAAAGACAAACTCAATATATATAAACCAAAAGGTAAGTTACAACATTTGTAACTAAGGAAGGGATGGACAGATTTTCACTGTTATTTAGGTTTTGTTTATAGTATAGCGGACTACGGAGTAGGCGGATTTCCTCAATGGTAAAAAATCACCGCTGCCCATGGACAACAGTAGCAGAATCCTCGCTTTGCTTGTGTTGCTTTGTTACATCATACGTACTCTATCGGCGAAACACACTAGAAGTACTCTGTGAACATGGTATCATTGTATGAGCTGGCCTAAGTAGTGCGTTACTCGCTCGGCTACTGTCAAGCCCTCCCAAACACCGAATAAATTATAAATTAAATTTTATTTTTATGTTCGTAGTGGGATTCGAACCTCTTGTGCTATGAGGTTTATTGTGTGCTATGTACCTAATACAAAAATGTTAAATCAGTATTAAATTTGTTGTGTGAATGAAGTGTTGGCCTGTATTTATTAATTTTTTAATTTTTCAACGACAATATTAATGTAAAATACACTACAATGTTCCATATATGACCAAGGAATATTGGCATAAAATCTCATAGAAATTGTGTGAAATATAAAACTGCAACGAAACGCAGCAAGTAGAAAAAGGTAGACGCGGACGACATCGTTATAATGTCCTTAAACGCGGCCATTACTACAAAATGTGTTTTAATTTTCACAGCAGCCAACAATTTACTACCTTAACACAAGCATGGAACTTGGCAACGATACAATTCAGAGTTTATCATTTTATAAGAGATGACATATCAAGCCTCCTTTAGCCTTAGCCTTTTTAGGAATATAGGGACTTTTTGTGGTTCAGAAATTTTTCTTTTTTATGGAGACCGGTAAGAGAACACTGTAAGAAATTAAATGATTTTTTTATATTTATATAAAAGATGGATTTTGCTTGTAGTGATTTGGCATAACCGTCAATAAAACACAACTCAGTTTCTCTGCAATAAAAGAAACGACATTTAATGTTTCCAATTACCACGTCGTTCCCAAATCACAATTTTTACAATCCCATTTCACCACAGACTACCACACCACAATATAAAAACATACAGATACATAATATAAGAAAATTATATTTTTCTTTATATATATTTGTAAGAATGTTTTAAATCAATTGAAATATTTCTAAGCAATATGTGAAAAATGATACAGCAATCGCCAGTCATCCTATTGACATACCATTTATCATCGCCGACTTATATTAAAACCTTCTTACATCGAAACTCTGTATTTTATAATTAATATTGAAAAAACATCAGTTTGTATGACTTTGCGTCTTTAATGTTGTTTCTATTTTTTTATGGTTTAGCTGACAAGCTGGCAGATGGGTCTGCTATATTGAAGAGAACACCGCCGCCGCGTATTTGTTGTGTTGCCGGCTTTTTATCCCGCTTAAGTGGAATTTTTAAGGGTCCCCGATATCCGATACATACTATTGTTTAGTATTAATAAATTTTACTAGATATTAAATGGTAATTCTATAGTTCTTTAGTTAAAATATTTCAAAATAAAAAAGTAAACACTGTACAAATAAAAAATGAGTTGTAAACAAACTAACAACGTATCTATTTGTTAAACATGCATATTTCAGCTATGGGAAATAATAAGAGCTAATAATAATGTATGCATTTTATAAGAACTAATAATGTTGAGCCGCGAATGCGTGGCTGTCCTTTTAGGGACAGATTCGCGCCATTTGAATATCTCCAAATCGTATTCGTTTTTAAAATCTCTTCAGGTAGTTGATTCCACAGAATAGTGAGGCACAAAATGCCTTAAAAAACTTTATAATTTTCTTATTATAAATTCTATATATGACTTTTAATGATAAGTACTTTCTAAGAAACTACTTTCGTAGTACAATCTTTAACTTTTATTTCTAGAGATATTTTCTACCCTCCTATACAAGGCAGTAGAACGATAATATCCAGTAATCGCTCTATTTATTACCAAAGCATCCTTTTTCCCCAAACACCGAACCCGTATATTATAAGAACACAAAAGTCACCGACCATTGAGTACATACGGGGCACGGTTTGATGGCAGCATTAACGAACTGCAAAATTACCTTGTGTAAATGAAGATATATACTCACTGTGCTTAAAGATTTTTTAAATTTTCCATTAATACTCCATTTCCATAAATTTTCTAACAAATTATGCATACAAATATAGTCACATTCATTTATAATTATACATAGAAAATAAGTGTTACGATTTTTAAAAAATGACTACCATTCGGTAATTTTTATCCATGGTAGACGAACGGAAGCATACTTATATACTATTTGGGCCGGCTCGTCAGAAGTGATACCACGGGCTCACAGAATACTCAGCGTGAAATAGTAATTGTACTTGAAACGGTACTTCTACTTAAAACACGATTAAAAATATTTGACCCTCTTGAAGGTCTGTTCTTTATTAGAAAAGGCGTTATGATTGGAACAGATGTAGATTCAAATTTTGTTTACGATTCAAAATAACATTTTAGTTCTAGTGAATGAATCCATAATTTTTGACTTGAATGACTTGATTAAGTTTCGCTGAGTGAGTGAGGGTATCGGAGGCCCTTTAAAATGCGGCGTACAAAGCCGACAATACAACCAACACCATGGGTGGCGGTATTCTCTTACAATATAGGAGCTGATCCGTTGTCCGCTATACCATAAAAAAACCTTTGGATTTATTCACATGAGTCTTAAGCCATTTTTCATTACTCTTAAAACAATTTAAATTGTTATTTTAACGTCATGAGTTTACTCGTTACTTTTTCTTATATAATATAAGGCCCCGTGCGTACAGTGCGTAAGCGGCAGTGACATTCAATTTCTTTGTAACCGGATGTTTTTCTATTCATGGCAAGTTAACGCGGGCACATTTGGCACGAAAACTTCAAATGAACATGTCTTCCTATTTATACTGATTTCCAAGTATTCCGTTTCGCGTGAGAGAACTCGAAAGAATTCGTTTCGATGAAGAATAATGTTATTTAAAACAAACTTTGTACGACGGCGTTTGTACGACATTTCTGAATAAATCTGACTGTAATAATATTACTACTAGCCTAGCAAGGCCAATGTTAAACATACAAATTGATAAAGGTATTATATATTTTAAGAAATAATGAATAAATAATTTTTTTAATTAATTTTTAATAATGTTAATTTTTAATATTTTTATAATTTTAAAAATAATGCTTAGTAGAAGGGTGAAAATTTAGTGTGTGTAACTTTTAATACTTAATCATTTAAAACATTAGATTAAACCACTCGTACAGGCAACTATTATCATAGAATTGGATTAATTATTTGGAAAATTGAAGTTAGAATTTATTTTTTTCTATTTCTCTTTTTTAAGAAAATACGGAGGTTAACGAGCGGCTTACCTAGAAAGCCTCTGTGCTCGGTCAGAGGACCGAGGGCAGAGGCCTGTGGACATCACTACACCATATTATTGTAAGGATTATTTCTATATATTTAAACAATTCAAAAGTAATGTTTACACACCGACCTGAAGAAGGCTTAACATAATATTACATTCAATAGTAAATTAAATAATTTATAAATTCCTTTCCAATATTTTTGAAGGTCGCTACAGTTTTTACAATGAGCTAAGTGGTTTACGTCTACCATGAAGCGAGAGGTAACGGGCTCAAATCCCGATTAGGACAATCACAATTATAGTTTAATTTATTAGGTCTTTGGAAGGGCTTGACAGTGGCCGGGCGAGTGGCTTAATACTGTTGCACCCGTGGGAGACCTAAGCTGAAGCAGCTGCTGAAGTTTCTGCGAATCT
>DWCF01003066.1:0-21075 GCA_018230265.1 Delias oraia | reverse complement strand
ATAAAGTAATTTTTGATCCACGGAAACATAGCCCCGTGAAAAGCGTCACCTTCCATTTTCTTTGCAAGTAAACCATGGACGGCGATGTTATCTTACCATATAGAAGTCCCACCTGCTCCGATGTCCGCTATACCATAAAAAATACATAGGCACATGGTTTAATCATTTGATGTGTGCTAACTTAGGATCCCTTAGCTAGAAATAAGTCCTTACTGGACCAACGGATGCGTTGCAGGCCATTTAGGGATGACTATGCACTTCTTTTGATGGTCCCCAAGCCGTATTGTTTTGGAAGTACCGCTGGCAGATAATTTCATATAGTGTTGGTGCGCGGCAGAAAATGCCTTAAAAAGCACTCAGTTATGGAAAGACAAATATGGACGTGATAGAGTTGGAAATATGTTTTAGTAGTCCTGTCTACTGTTTGCCATCTACCGAGTACAATTCTATCTCACACCAATACTTGGACCCGTCAAACCCGTAAAACTGATATAGTAAAAACATAACTCCACTTTTTTGTAGATAAATAAACAGTCTATATGTTCATCTAGGATCTTAGCTACGAAATTCTTACATTCTTACGAATTCTTCTAATTTCTATACGAAATTTAATGAAAAACAGCCCAGCCCTTAAGTTATAAACTAACAAACCAACTGATTTTGTTTTATATATAGAAGAACTTCGATCCAGGCTTTTGTGAACATAACATTAACTGTTGTAAGTTGTCAACATTTTCAAACAACGCATAATCAGAGAAAAAACTCCCGAAACAAAATCCCGCACCATCCGTGACCAGATTCGTTTCATTAATCCTACAATTCCTCAACATCAAAGAACCAAGACATTCGTTACTAAACAGACGGCGGCTGTTACACAATCACAAGGATTTTTCCTCAAACAATCCAACAAGCCGGAAACATTCGAGCATTTTAATTTATAACATTTGGCCTTAGTAGACGATTCAATTAATTTCTTAACACAATTCTACTTAATATCATTTACATGGTAATTGTACGTAATTTCACTTTCTCTCCTATTATCGACTGGTCTATATTGTAAGAGAACACTGCTACCCTTGGACAGTTTCGCCTAATACAAACAAACAATCAAATACTCCCTCTATATAAGTTTAACATATATTATATATTTAATTTTCGCGGGCAACCGCTGGACCCAGATCGCACAAGATCGCAACAGGTGGGCGTCTTTGGGGAAGGCCTATGTCCAGCAGTGGACTTGAATAGGATGATGATGATATACTTAACTAGTCATACTTAAAGGCTTTTAAATTTAAATAACAGTGGTATTTCGAGTATTTTTGTTAAATTTATTATCATCAATGCCTAAATATTTATAAATTATCTTGTCTCGATTTTGGGCAGTTTTCAGTTTGGGCTCAGAATACAAAGCGTGAAACGGTACTGTAATGTTTCATTAAGTGGGGATATCGGAAGCCCTTAAAAAAGCTTGAGCGGCTTGTAAGGCAGGCAACACAGCAAAAGCAGACAGCGCGGTTGTCCATGGGCAGCAGTGTTCCTCTGTTGACCTAATCCGTTGTGCGCTATACCATAATAAAGCATTGACACCAAATTTTACTTAAAGAAACAAAAGACTTACTGTGTGGCCTATAGTCGTGATCATCACCGCCTATGGCATTGTTGCGGTGATCGGGCGGAGAGCCACCGTCATCGTGGTCATATGCGATCCCGTGGTGGTCGTGCACATGTGCGCTGAACGGAATCTCGCAGCGTTCGCCCTGCCAGTCGCCAACACACGAGCACATCCACGCACCTTCCAAAACATGGCACACGCCCTACAACACACAAATACATGTAAACATCAGAATTTCGACTGCTTAATATCATATAATTATAAGAGAAATATATTATATTTTCAGTTTCTTAATCAGTTTCATAATCATGGGAATTTTTTTCCTTATATTCAATTTCTTTCTTTCCTTATACATTTTTGTACTTTATTAATTATATTATTCAATAAATACATTTTTAAGCTATAGCGAGCAACGCAGGCGGATCCACTACATGACTACTGGTATTGGTATCTAGCGATCGCCGGCGCCCATGAGCAACGGCGTTTTGAGTTGTCGGCTTTCTGCGACAGTGTATATACACTCGCTCATCCACTTTCAAGCCCTTCCAAGTACCGAATAAATAATAAAATACCCATTTGAACCGGGAAGCGAATCCGTTACCTCTTGCTTCATGGTATGATTATAAGACTTAGCTACGAAGCTTTCAAAAGATTTTCAAAAAATCATTAGCTATATTTAGTTTTACATGTGCTTAATTGATTTTTATCGGTTATAATAATATATGAGGCAATATAAAGAAACAGGTAAAACTAACCCCATTGAGACATTTTCCCTGACAAAGACCACTAAGCTACGAGGTTCTCGAAAGAAGTAGACTGCATTAGCTATATTTAATTTTTTATATGAGTAATTGCTACGAATCTGTATTACTAATAATGAGGCGATATAAATAAATCAGTTATACTTACCCCATTGAGACATTTCCCCTGACAAAGGCAGTATTCGTAGCCCAGATCGAGGCAGTGTTCGCAACGCGCGCCCGTATAACCCGGAGCGCATGCGCAGTGGGCCTCGTGCGCCGAATCTCGCGCGCACACTCCGCCCACACCGCACTGCAGCGACGTACACGGGTCTATCACCCGTTCGCATCGCGCTCCCTCATAACCCGGGAAACAGGTGCATTTCAGCGGGGCCAGCTCTGTCCCATCGGCATTATCAGTGTCCAACTCGCACCGACCGTGTCTGTTGCAGTGCATCGCGCATCTGTAGTGCTCGCAGTGGTCACCGGCGAATAACGGCGGGCATATGCATCGCCCCGCTCCGTTCTGCGCCACGCATGTGCCCGGTCCACATGACCGTGGGCATGTATCGTTCGCCCGCGTGGTGCTAGTGGATATGACACACTGCCGCTGTTTATCAGGCGCGGTAGACGTCGGATGCAGTCCGTCCGGACAGAGGCAGGCGGCCGCCGAGCCTCGAGAGCCTCGCACGCATTCCGCGCTCTCGTGGCACGCAGCTTCACCTTTAGTTACGCACACATCGCTCGCTGTATGAGGCGAATGTATTAACGGGTGTAGAATCACAAGCGCGGAAACCGGAGCTCGGTGTCTGTAGAGAGGGGTTAAACGAGTCCCCGAGGCCGGTCGCCGCGGTAGAGCTGTTAGACCTCTAGCACTGGCGCACCAAACCGATTCCTCCCATATGGCAAGGCGGGCGCATCCTCGTTCTAACACAACGGCGTCGTCAGGGTCGGTTGGTGTCGGGGCGTCGTGCGGCCGGAACCAGTAATGTAGAGCGCGGTCCGAGCCGTCCAGAGCTACGCTCTCAAGCGCGCCGCGGTATGAGTCTAGGAAGTAAAGGCGAGCTGCGGGCGCGTCCAAGGCGAGGGCAGTAACACGGCGTACGCGTGCACGTACTATGCCACGCACGTTCCCGCCCCATAGTGACGCACGGTATACGCCAGGCTCTGCACCGCGATCAGACCAGAACATCTCCCTGCAGACAATAAAATAAGACTTTAAATCTACCTTCATTTTTTGTGAGAGAAAATAAATGACTTGATAACTTCAATATTATTGTAAGAGGTATTAAAATCAGAAGCCAATCTAATTAATACAACTTGTTGAAATACACAAATAGTATAGACGATTGTAAATGATAATTTTTAAGGCCGGCAGCCCACGGCTCGGAAAGGGCTGGGGGTGTCCATGGGTGGAGGACCGCTTACCTAAGGGCATTCTGCTGGTTAACTTCCCCACTTAAATAAAAAAAAATACTAATGTATGCAGCCGCTGACAACCGGCACTCCAAAACTTATTAAGCATACGGCCAAGCGCTACCCGGTTTTCAGTTACCACTACCAATATCTAATCATTGTATACTATTTTTTATTTTTAGCCTAAAATAAGTATTTTTCGACCGCAGCGAGTGGGCGTCTTTGGGGGAGGCCTATGTCCAGCAGTGGACTTGAATGGGCTGATGAAGAAGAAGAAGAAGAAGTATTTTTAGAGTCTCGTAGCTAAGTGATTTAATAAGTCTATCATGAAGCGAGAGGTATCGATTTCGAATCCCGGTCCTTAAAATCATAAATTATAACCTGCTCCGTTATCCGTTACACCATAAAAAAACATATAAACCATAAAAAAATTAGAATACTAACGCAGTCTCTGCTGAGACGACGATATCGTCCGGTTCAGCACCGCGACGCGCCCACAGCGTGACTCTCCGTCGACCATCCAAAGCAGCACTAGCAACTGCGCCTCGCGTTTCATCCACATTCGTCCAGAAAACTCTACCAGATATAACATCCAACGCCACACCCCGAATTTCACCCGCCAGTGTCGCTATAATCTCTGCCTCAGAGCCATCAACGGGTGTATCTGGCCACGGTAACAACGGATCGTGATACGGTCCAGCCGGTCGTAATGTCCCGAGCCGCAAGCGACGCAAGTGACCGGCGCTATCCCCCCACCACACCCACCAAACACCATCAACATCCGCAGCCGTCGCACACGCAACATGCACCGACTCGTTGTTAGCGTGGGGCGTGTCGTAATGTGGTTCGTGCTTGTGTAGATCCCACACGCGGAGACGTCCGCGGGTCCACACTGCCACTCTCGCCGCTTCGCCTACAATTCAATACAATTTATAACAAAAATTTCATACATTTTTTATAATATATTCGATCACAACTAATTTGAGTGGTTTTCTAACAGAACTTTTAATCTTTATTTACAGAGCAACGCGGTTTTTTTTCATTCTCAAGATACCCAACTAATTTAATATAATAATAATCTTATATATATAGAAATTAGTATTTCTTAATCTGAACTAGGCTGCACTTAGCTCTTGTCTATGAACGAAATGTCACGTTGTTTTGATGGCGGTGCCATCTTGGAACGTAATGGCGGTACAGTGATAACAACTAATGTTAAATTAAACACTCAATCTAGTTTATAATTTGAGTGAATTGAGAGATGATTTTAGACTTTTATTCTTATTTCTTTATTTTCATTAAAAAAAATTTACACGCACCAAACTTAGTTTTAAATCTAATTAGTTTTAAGTTTCATAAATCTTTTTTAAAATCTGTTTACCTTTATATTGAAATTTCTAGCTTACTTATCACAACATCGCAACAAAAATAGACAATAATTTTATAATACTGAAACTCTTACCTTGTGCTTCGCACGCAACCGTCTTATCGGATAACAGACGTTGTCTATACCCATACGCACACTTGCAGGTGTGATTGTGTGCGTGTTTGTGCATACACAGCTGCGAACATGACCGCCATGTACAGTCTCCGCGCTCTATAAACACATACTCATTATTTCCTTCCAATAAAATGAGGTTTTATATTTATTTCAATATACAAAAAAATATTTTCATTACCTGGATTGCATGCTTCATCTGTGGCAACACATCGGCCGTCCTCACATAGAAAGCTATCTTCATCACATAGTTGTGAATCCATCCTCCGACCTATAGAAAGACATCGTTTAAAATATGTACAGTAATGTGTAACAGACTATATGTCAAATTGTACTAGATGTCAAACTTGATCGTCTGACGTTGCTTACATTTTTTTATAGAAATAGAGGCAAACGAGCAGTAGGCTCACCTTGGGTAAGTGTTCCTCCGCCCATGGATACCCTTGTAGAACCTCGGGTGCGTTGCCGGTCTAAAAAGAATATGTACGCTCTTGTCTTGCGGGTGCGGGTTAAGTCGTATTGGTTTGGAAAAACCCGTATTGGCAGGTAATTCCAAAGAAAGGTGGTGCGCGGCACAAAATGCCTTAAAAACGCAGAGTTGTGGAACGACAAACATCGAGGTGAAGACATTAAAAATGGCATACAAATACAGTATAGTGGACAACGGAGCAGGTGAATCTCCTGTATGTTAAGAGAACACCGCCGCCCATGGAAAACCACGCCATAGTCCGCGCATTGGTTGTGTTGCCGGCTTTTTACGCACCTTAAGCGATATCCTCACTCATTCAGTGAAACACAGTACAAGTACCATTTCACGATGAGTATTTTGTGAGCCGTGGCATCACTTCGGACGAATCGGCACAATTAGTGCTTCCGTATATGCTTCAGCATAGCTCTTCCACGGCCATAAATATACATAAAATATAGTTTTTCAAGCCAAAATAATCAAAGAACTACGTACAAAGTTTGTTTTCATCAAAGGCATCCGGACAGTCGGCTTTCCCATCGCACAGCAGGTTGGGAGGTATACAGGTGTTGTCGCCGCATCTGTTTGCACAAGTAATGCCATAGAGCCATCCCTATTTAATATTTATTGTAATAAAATTGAAATTGTTGACGTGTAATTAAATTTCCCATGTAAATAAAGCTAATACTTTATTCAGTAAGTTATATTAGGTATATAGATATTTCCTCTAGTTCTAAATGCCTACCATATGTCGTATGATTGGACTGACTGACTGAGGCAGAGTTTGCATGTCAGTTTAGCGTTGGTACTTTGTGGGTATAATTGGACTTGCCAGTGTTCCTATCTACGAGAGTTTGTAATTTGTAACTACATATTATATTATTTATATCACAGAAATTATAAATTCTCGTAGAAAGGAACACTGGCAAGTCAAATTATAACCAAAACAAGTAAATAAGTGAAATATAGCGCTTTAAATGTTTTTCGTTTAGAGATTTTACTAGTATCAGTGAAGAAAATACATAATAATCTACCTGATCATGGGCGGAGTGCAGGCCGTACTAGCGCAGAGCTCCGTCCGCTCGTCACTGCCGTCCGGGCAGTCCCGCCGTCCGTCGCAACGCCACGCCGCGGGCACGCACCGGGTACCGCACGTCAGGCGCGCCCCACACCGACCCACCTCTGCCTCCACAGTCGCGTTACATCCCACCTCGTCAATGCCGTCCAGACAATCAGCCTCACCATCGCACCACCACTCGGCGGGCAGACATTCTCCGCCACTGGTGCACGCACGCGAGCCTTCGCGACACAGCGACGCGCAGCCAGCTTCGTCTTCACCCGCGCTACAGTCCGGCGTACCAGAGCACCGCAGCGCCCCGCGTATACACTCGCCGTTATTACACCGAAACTCCGACTCGCTGCACGCGCGCGGCACACAGTCGCGCTCGTCCGAGCCGTCCACACAGTCCTCCTCAAAGTCGCAGCGCCACCGCCCCGGAACGCAGCGCCCGTCACCGCATCGGAAGTAGGACGCTTCGCAGGAGGCCCGCGCCGGACACTCGCGCTCGTCTTCGCGGGCCGGGCAATCCGGCTCACCGTCGCAGAGCCACTCGCGTGGGATACAGCGGCCGGATTTGCAGCGGAACTCGGCACGGCCGCATTGGCGTCCCTCGCAGACTGCGCCCTCGTCCGAGCGGTCCTCGCAATCCGAGTCCTGGTCGCACAGCCACACCAGGGGCACACAGGCGCCGTTGCCGCAGGTGAAGTGTTGCGGGGGGCAGGTACGCGGCGGACAGTCAAGCTCGTCGTCTCCGTCGGGACAGTCGGCGCGACCGTCGCAGCGGGTGGCGGCTGGGACGCAGCGCGCTGTCACTCCGGTGGTGCGGTTCCCTCGGCACTGCCACTGGGAGGCGAGGCAGGTGAAACGGTCGCAGTCGGTCTCGTCGGAGCCGTCGCCACACTGCTGCACGCCGTCACAGATGTGTGAGGGGTGTACGCAGCGTCCGTTAGTGCACTGGAACTGTCCGGGCGAGCAGCGGAATTCCGGACAAGAGTCTGGCTCGTCGGATCCATCGTCGCAATCGTCCTGAAATAAGAAGACGTCCATTGAAGTTACTCTACAAAATTACTACGTCCTAAATAAAGAAAAATATCTTCACGTATCTTTAGGTACATACACCTAGTTTCAAATTTGTATAAAAATTATATTATACATCATACAACTGTTTAGAGTTAGATATAAATATAATAAAAAAAAATTTCATGACGATAAATTTAAATAAGTTAACCACTTTGAAATGCAATGCACGACTAAAAATGCATATCAATAAAGACAATAAACTTTATATAATACTTTTATTGTGTTGGATTTCTATTCTGTTACTTGTATTGTATTATGTTTTTAGCGGGTAGACTAACATGTTTCTTTGTCATTTCTGTAATTTAATAACAGTGTTACATCATAAAACGTAAGAAAATAAGTAGAATTGAAGCTTTAAATATTGTTTCTCCTTTTTTATTTACAACCGCTTTGCGCCCGTGGGAGAACCATGATAAAGCCTATGCGAACGCAGTAGTTAGGTCGGCTCGTTCGATATCGAATCGAATCGATCTGAAAAATTATCAAAGAAGTATGGAATGAATAAGAATTGAATGAAGTATCGAAATGATACCACAGGCTCACAGAAAAAACAGTGTAAAATGGTAGTTGTACTTGAAACGGTGCTCCTACTACGTTTAGCCGAGTGAGAGAGGATATCGGATGCCCTTAAAATACTGCTTAAGCGGCGTAAAAACCCGGCAACACAACCAATGCACGGACTGTGGCGCGGTTGTCCATGCGCGGCGGTGTTCTCTTACGGTGTTGGCCGCTTTACTGTAAAAAAGAAAATGTAAGCCAAAAATACCTGCGTATCACACTTCCACCAGAACGGTATACACTTGACAGCCTTCGCACACACAAAGTGCGATGAGGTGCAATTCGGCCGACACGAGCGCCCGTCCGCCTCTAATGCCCAGTGTTCCGGGCAGGCGCACTTGGCCACTGCGCCCTCGCCCTCCGCTGGACTCAGGAGACATAACCCCGTACAGTTGAGCCTCTCGCAGGAAAGCGTCAGCTCGGGAGACGGCGGTTGCCTAGCCGGGTGTAGCACCCGTAGATCCATGGGTTTATGTATGGCCCGGGCTTCTGTCCGACACCGCCACGCCCCTCCACGCCAAGACTGATGTTCACTCGTCTCCTATGTAACCAATAAGCCGAGTTAATACTCAGTGAAAAGTGCCCGCAGAAAAGAACGTATAAATCTTTGCGACAGTGGGAGAGGCATGCTACAACACGTTCACGCACTAACTGGGCCGGCTCGTCTGAAGTGATACCACGGGCTTACAGAATACTCAGCGTGAAACGGTACTTGTATTATGTTTTGCAGAGTGAGTGAGGATATCAGAGGCTATTAAAGTGCTGCTTAAGCGGTGTAATAAGCCGGCAACACAAAGGCGGCGGTGTTCTCTTTACCATATAGGAGACCCATTTGCTCCGTTGTCCGCTATAGAATTTTAAAAAATCTTACAGTGCTGGAAATCCAACTGCACTCATGCTAGAACTAGCGGTGTCCAAGGGCGGTGAATCACATCCTAGGTCAGCCTCTTGGTCCCGAAATTAGGTGGATCAATGTTATTTTCAAATGATTAATTATTAATATTAGTAGCAATGCCACCTATATATTTCAAACCGTTTTCATAAAAAAAATCTGCTGCATGGACACGGATGCGCTGCCGGCCTTTTAATGCCTGTTTATATACTGACGTTGTATTTCATGTCGGGACGACGCCGGCAGCTTTCCAATGCGCGCGTCTCCCAATCACTCCAGTAGACGCGACCGCCCCAGGCCGCGATCGCAAACACATGGTGCAGCCGTAGCCAGGGCATACGATCTGGAATTTTCACGAATTATAAAAATGTTAGCTTAATTAAAAATAATATAATTTGATGTCTCCTTAACGAAAAAAATGAAAAAGCAACATTTTTAGTGGTCAACAATTTTTCATTTATATATATATTAAGTGATATAATAAATAATACATTTTTTTTATTTCAGGATCCTCATAGATTAGTGATCTTGTAAGCCTATCATGAAGGCATAGGTATCGGATTCGATCTCCGGTCCGAATAAAAAATACTTATAAGGTATAATAATATTCATTTATAATTTATTCGGTCTTTGTGTGGGCTTGACAGTGGCCGGGCGAGTTTATTAACTCTATCGCTCCCATGTGAGTCCCATCCTGACATATGCCAACGCACTAATTGCGTCGGCTCGTCCGTAGTGATACCACGAGCTCACAGAATACTAGCGTGAAATAGTCCGCCCAACTGTTGCTGGCAAAAAGCCAGTTACACCAGTTAGTTTTAAAGAATCTCCGATATCCTCACTCACTCTGCAAAACACAGTACAAGTACCGTTTCACACTGAGTATTCTGCGAGCCCGTGGTATCACTTCGGACGAGCCGCTCTAATCAACTCATCAGCACGGCTCTCCCACAAGTGCAAAATATATAAGAAAACTTACCTCTAGAAAACAGTATTCTGATATGATTTCCATCGAGATCGGCAACCGCTATATAGTCTTCGCGGGCATCAGCGAAGTAGAGCTCACGCGACGCATACGCCACCGTCAGGGCATTGGGCCAGCCGAGGTTCTCCGATATTATGATAGTGCGCCGCGAACCGTCCATTCCTGCACGTCCTATATGGGGATCGCTGCCCCAATCCGACCAGTACAACCGGCCAGAGGACGGGTGCAACGCCAATGCCCGCGGCTCGCGCAACCCGCCACGAATGACCACGCGACGGTGGCGGCCGTCTAATCTCGCCGCTTCTATCGTATCCGTTCCCTTATCACACCAGTACACGTTACCAGCGACCCAGTCCACCGCTAGACCGTCCGGATTTTGGAGTGTAGCGCCAGCAATGATCGAATACTCCTCCGGGCGTATCGGCAGTGGTACAGTGGGGACAAGTGGGTAAGTGGACGCGGGCGGGGCGTGGAGTGTGTACGGCTGACAGGTACGCTTTATGGAACTGCCGAGGCGCGTGACGTCACTCCAGTAGAGGCAGCCGCGGGCCCATAACGCATCCAGCGCGACGGCGTTCGTAAGGTTGTGCACTACTAGTGTCGTGCTAGCCTCGCCCTCTTCGTCGTCCTCTCGTAGTGCTGTACGTCGGATGTAGTATCGATTTGTGAATATCAATGACGCCTTCACAGCTACAAATGAAACAGAACTTAATGTTTACAAAAAATCAACACGTTGTATTAAAAAGATTTATTTAAAAGCGTTAACAGTAATTTTCGACATATTAATAGATGTTCAATATATATACATAAAATGGGTGGAAATGGTTTCTCACCGTCGGCCTCGTCTCAAGTTCAGAGTCGCTCAGCGAGCTATGGAAAGGGCTATGCTTCGTTTCGCTACGTGATCGAATCAGAAATGAGGAGATCCTAACGAGTAAATAGAGGTGGCAATGGGCAGGCCACATCGGACGTAGAGCGGATGGCTGATGAAGCCGAAAATTATTAGATTGGATACCATGGATGCAGGTCGTCTCCGATAGGTATACACGAAAGTCCAAGGGGGAGGCCTATGTCCAGGAGTGGACGTCTTGCGGCTGAAATAATGATGATAATGATGGGTGAAAATACTCACGCGATATAGGCAAACAACTGACACCATCTGCCATAAGACGATAGCCCGCTGCGCATGAGCATATAAAGCTGCCGATTGTATTTCTGAAAGAAACAAATGAAATTAAATCACCGTCAATGGAATCACTTCAGAATTGTTAAGTTTATGCTCCTAAGCTTTTCGGTGAAAAATACTGTCTTATCTTTGAGGTATTTATGTAAAACGGACACCATGTCTCACTTTTTTGGGAGGGCTATTCGCTTCCATAGGACTGAAGGGCCATACAGCCATCACAGCTTCACACGGTCTTTAGGGGCGATTTTGATGTTTAGCCGCGAGTAGCGCAAGGGCGTCTACTGCGAGACACGAACCTCGGCTTGGGCTTGGGCGTCTGAGCAGCCGGTCGAAAGCTCACCAGTGTGAGTTTGGCGACGGAACTAGATCCTCGCCTCCGTATCCAACGGAGGCGGTTCTTATCGCGGTCCCTACACAGAACCCTACCACCTGAGTTTATGTGAGTATCCTCTCGGGAGGCTATCAACTTGTTGTTGGCTATTGTGATAGGATAGGATCATATATATATGGAGGGTATATGATGTTAGAGTGGGAGTCAGTATCAAATGTAACTGGGAACAATTGAGACAGATTTTGTTTCGTTGTCATACTGACATCTGTTGTTGACATTTAGAGAGCTTTGCTATCAGAAATTGTATTGATAACCTGAATCAATACAAATGCTGATAGCAAAGCTTAAGTAAGTTTTAAGTTTTTTATTTTATTCTAATATTTGTTGACTTTTATTAATTTGTAAATATGGTTTTATTTCAGTTGTTGTAAACCACATCATTACAACCGTTTTTATTAACCTATCATTTAAGTTACTTAAATTGATACCTTACATATATAACTCTCCGGACCGGGATTCGAACTCGATACCTCCACACCTTTAAAACCATTAAGCTACGAATCTCTCATATCTCATATTCACCTGCAGCGATGTTCGCAGGGCTCATCCTCTGCGCATTCGTCCACATCGCGACACTCAGTGCCACCAAGCCCCGCCCTCCTCCACCCAGCTCGACACCAGCAGGCGCGCCCCACCGACAACTCCGTGCACATATGTGCACACCCACCATTGCCTACTAGGCATTCCTCGATATCTGTATGAGAAACAAAGCTTAATACACCTGAACGTAGCACCAATTGGCGCGTCTACAGCATCGTTCCGCATACTTTTTTGTTCAAGGTATTTCTAGAAAAAAGTAACATTTTAAAGATTTTAGATATATTTAGACCATGAAACCAAATAATCGTATAAAATAATTATATAATTCTCAGCTAAACTCTTAGAATAATTTCTCCGTGATATGGGGTTTACATTATTAATATCTGAATTAGCAAGATAAAGTGGCAATGGGCAGGCCACATCATACGCAGAGCAGATGGTCGAAGGGAGAGAAAAGTGTTAGTGGAGACCACGGACCGGCAAGCGCAGCGTGTGACGTCCACCTACAAAGTGGACAATCGACTTTATAAAGGTGGCTGGAAGCCGCTAGATGCACCTCCCCTCCGACAGGTATGCATGGATGTCCAAGAGGGAGGCCTATGTCTAGCAGTGGACGTCTTACGGCTGAAATGTTGATGGGTAATAGATGTTATATATACGTACTGCAATGTGACTCATCAGTGTAATCTCCACAGGAGTCGAGCCCATCGCAGAGCGCCGTGAAGGGGACACAGGCGCCATTCCCGCACCGCCATTCGCCGATATCACACGCACCACGGGACACAGCCGCTTCAGCTTCCGAACCGAATTCGCGGGCGTACGAAGCTGAAATAATATAAATATATATAAATAAGATCCTTCGCCCATAGACACGCCCAGCCCTTGCTTGGCCGCGACTGCATTGCTGGCATTTTATGTACACTTAATAATTTGTATGGTAAAACCACATTTCCGATATTATATCATAATTACATACATAACCGATTGTTTTGACATTATTGTAAAATGATATGTTTATTTACCCTTACAGTACCAAAAGATGTCCAAAGCTCAGTTTGCTATTGCAAGCACAACAGTTTAGCGACTTTCAAGAAATGAGCGTTCATATTCCTTAAACGCCGTCAACTTATTCACTCAGCGTGAAACAGTAGTTGTACTTGAAACGGTGCTTCTACTGTGCTTCGCTGAGTGAGTGAGGATATCGGATGCCGGCAACACAACCAATGCGCGGACTGTGGCGGTGGTGTTCTCTTACAATATAGTAGACCCGCCTGCTCCGTTGTTCGCTTTACCATAAAAAAATCAATAATGATTATTGCAGAAGGTAAGAATATTTCCTTTGAGCGTAAAAGGGTTAAGAATCGATTTATTAACAACACAGGAGAAACCTAGTACGAACAACTACTTACAACACATGAAGGGATCCTCATCAGAGCCTGCTCCAGCGGCTCCTCCATCGAGGCAATGATCTCGCCCATCGCAATGCAGAGCTGGTGGCACGCAACGTCCGGAGCAATAGATCGCACCTGGCTCACCACCGCACACTAGCGCTGCCTCGGAATCCGTTACATTATCTGTTGATACAATTAGTATGGCCATATACAGTGGAGAGTCATGCTGGAGCTAGTAGTATGCTGTGTACAGAGTATGCTGTAAGCTTACAGCATAATCCGCGTGTAACGGTACTTGTACTGTGTTTCGCAGACTGTGACGCGGTTGTTCATGGGCGGCTGTGTTCTTTTACCGTATATACCTGCTCCGTTGTCTGCTATAGAATAAAAATATATCCAAAAACTAAATAAACTTTATAATATTAGTAGAAAAATGATTTTCATATCAAATTACATACATAAGACAGTTTTTATTCAAAAATTAACCCAATGTACCTTGTGAATTCGTTTTGGATGTAAAGTCTGGATAGGAAGTGGTACGTGCTGAGCATCCGGGTGGCTCGTCCGATCCATCTTCGCAATCAGCGTCACCATCGCAGTACAGGCTCTGTAAGGAAATCCATTTATACAAGTCTAATGCAATGAATCACTGAATAAAAGATGTCATCATCATCAGCCTATCAAGTCCACTGCTGGACATAGACTTCCCACAAAGACGCCCACCTATTGCGATCTGGATCCAACGGTTGCCCGCGACCTTCATGAGATCGTCTCTCCATCGCATGGCGGAAGGTCCCACTCTGCGTTTTCCGGTACGCGATCTTCACTCGAGAACCTTTCTTTCCCACCAGTTGTCGGTTCGTCGAGCGATGTGGACAGCCCATTGTCATTGCAATTTACTAATACAATATAATACAGTAAAAGATGTACACCCTAATTATATATTTTTTTTATTCTATATGCGCAGTGATTCATGGACGGCGATGTTCTCATACCTTTAAGGAGACCCACCTGCTCTGTTGTCCGCTATAGAATAAAAAATACACACGATTCGTAATAATACTTACAGCTAGTAAACAAACTGCGGAGTGAGCACAGCGGAAGGAGCCAGGTGCGCAGGCGCAGCGCCCACCATCACACTCCACACTTACGCTGTGGTTACCTGTAACAATTCAACCAATAGTATGTTTTTCTTTCTATTTTTGCTGAGGCTGTCCATGGCGAAAGATGGCTTGTCCAATGTGAACCTCCGTAGGCATAACAAAAATATGTCAACACAAGTTTAATCGCAATAAATTAGTTGATATACATAAAAAAACACTTCCTGAAATAATTTTTTTCCTGGGGTATAGCGAACAACGGAGCAGGTGGGTCTCCTATATGGTATGAGAACACAGCCCATGCACAACCGCACCAGTTACTGAATTAGTTGTGTTACCGGATTTTTATGCCGCTTAAGCATTTTTAAGGCAATCATAAGCATTTTTGAGGGCACCTCACTCACCAAGCGAAACACAGCAGACGTATATAACGGGCAAAACATCCAACATGCGACTGTGGCGCAGTTGTTTATGGGCGACTGTGTTCTCTTACCATATCGGAAAATCTACCTGCTCCGTTGTCCGCTATGGTATGAAAATATTCCAACTTACCACAGTGCGAGGCCTCATCCGAGCCATCGGTACAATCCAAACGCCCATCACACAGCCAAGCCAGGGGAATACATTCAACCGCCCCGTTACCACCGCAGTGGTACTGTCCCGAATGGCATCCGAGCACCGGCTGGCTGTCGAAACCCTGGCTGGATTCGAAGAACACGGTACTGCCGGCCGGACAGTCAGCTTCGTCGCTCTCGTCCAGACAGTCGCTGTGCCCGTCACACCGCGATGAGGGCGGATAGCAGGTGTTATCCGAGAGGCAGTGCAGAGAACCAGTACGGCAGGTGTCAGCGCTGCAATCGGCTTCATCAGAGCCGTCAGCACACTGAGACGCACCATCACAACGAGCGCTGCCCGACACGCATGTGCCGTCAGCACATCTGGAATTCGTGATAACAAATGTTATTTTTGAAAAATTAACAACCTTAAGACGGTAACACAACCAATACGAGCACTGTGGAACGGTTGTCTATGGGTGTCGGTGTTATCTTGACTTATCGAAGACCCACCTGCTCCGTTGTCAGCTATACCATAAAAAAATCTTCATAAAGTAAACAAGTTGATCCGGCAGAAGTGATCCTGCCCGGTAACAGCACCTATCAGGTCCAATTATCATCCGTCAATTCTTGGACCAGTCATTCCTATTTTTCCACACTCTCCATTTTTGTAGTCAAGTAAAAAGTATGTTTGTGGGATAATCACCTATTATGGGGATAACACAGCTTTCTTCGATAAATTAACTTATTTATTCCTCTTAAGTCAACACTTTCCGATAATCATCACCAATACAACAACGTCCAACCATATGACACTTGTGAACTTGCTACTTAAATCAAACGAAATGGAAAAAATAAACTTAAATTTAATCGATCCGAAATAATATCCAAAATGTCAGCAAACTCCATAGAAAATTTCATGAAAATCTGTCCAGTGTTTCAATTATAAATAGTGTAACTCTATGATTTTTTTGTCTTCTATATGGTCAGAGTACACCGCCACCTGTGGACAACCGAGTACCGTTTCACGCTTTATGCGGTGCCTTTATGCGGCTTTATACGGTGCCACGGGCTCACAGAATATTTTCTGTGAGCCCGTGGCATCACTTCGAATGAGCCGATCCAATTAGTGCATCAACAAACCTCAACATGGCTCTCCCACGGCCGATTGATTTGATATATTTGAGTTGCATTTATATATAGTAGTATATTTAAGTTCTCACTTGTACTGATCAGCTACACAGTCACAGTCTCGCTCGTCAGCCGCGTCGTCGCAGTCCGCATGCCCGTCGCATATGCGTGAGTTCAAAACACATCGTCCGCCAGACCCGCACGACATCGTCTCTTCGGGGCAGGTACGGGAGGCTTCAAGACATTATAAAAATTAGTTTAATATATTAAGGCATAAAATATTATATAATAAATTGTAAAATATCTCCCTTCCGCCTTTTTGTTTTTTTTTATAGTACAGCGGACAACGGAGCAGACGGGTTTTCTATATGGTATGAGAACACCGCCGCCCATGAAAAATCGCGTCACAGTCCGCGCATTGGTTGTGCCACCGGCATTTTACGCCACTTATGCGGCACTTTTAAGGGCCATCGATATCCTCACTCAAACCTCTGCAAAAAACAGCAACATTTCACTTCAAACGAACCGACCCAGGTAATGCGTCCGCAAATACTTCAGCATGGCTCTCCCACGAGCATTTCCTTTTAAATTACAAGATGAAATTTACTTACTGCAGAAGTAAAGATCTTCGTCACTTGCATCTGTATCGGGGCTACAGTGATTGACGCCATCGCAGACGAGTTGGGCGGGCACGCAAGCGCCCTCAGCACACGCGAACATGCCGTGCGCGCACACATCGCCTGTTGGCCGACAGGCACGCCCGTCGCGTTCCAGTACGCGACCGCTCTCGCACGCGCACGTAGCGTGCCCGTTGGCAGACACCTCGCAGAGCTCTGCGCATCCGCCGTTCATTACTGCGCATGGGTCCGACGAGCCTGAAAGAGTATTATTTTTTTAATTCTATAGCAGACAACGGAGTAGGTAGGTCTATTATATGGTAAGAGTGTAACACTGCCGCCCATGAACAACCGCGCCACAATCCGCGCGTTTGTTGTGTTGCCAGCTTTTCCACCACTTAAGCGGCACTTTTAAGGGTCTCCGATATCCTCACTGACTCTGCGAAACACAGTACAAGTACAGTTTCACGCAGAGTATTTTGTGAGCCCATGGTATCACTTCGGACGAGCCGGCCCAATTTGTGCGTCAGTATATGCTGCATGTATATGCAGCATGGTACTCCCACGGGTAATAAAAGTATTCATGACGTTACTTTCATATCAAAGACGTTTGTTAGCCTTCAGCCGGTCGCGTGATGTTTTATGTTTTTCAAAAAAGAAATCGTAAACTTATGTAATAACTGAATAGAAAAAAAATCAGCAAATATAATCAGTAAACGAGTTTAGATCAATCAAAATCAATAAAGCATTACATTCAAATAACAATTGAAAACTAAAACACCAGGTGAAGGGTTTATTTGAACACATAAATAAAAAATCAAAGTATGGAGAACTTAATGACAAGAACCACAGACAATCACTCAGCCCCGCAACCAAAGCTACCAGCGACCGAACAAAGAAGGTTCTTTATAGTCTTTAGGACGCGACTGGGCTCTTACCGTTGCGTATTGGGTGGGATAGTGGTTATTCCAGCACTTGGTGGCGCAAATCTAATTCAAATACCTAAGTGTAGCGTGTTTAATATTATGTTGGAACAGGTTAGATGGAGTAATACATACATTTATGATGATCAGGCGATACCAGAACGATGCCACAAAGCCTGGGCAGACCGCGGCGAAGCGTCCTAGCTGTTCCGGCGCGTCTGTCTGCCCGCAGCACGCTGCGTGACACCCAATCCGTCCAGAACACGTACCCACCGCCCACTGCTAGGGCGTACGGGTGCTCCGTACGGCCACGTGTTACGATCTACGCGATAATAGATAATACGTAACTAAAAATGTTTGCAATGAAACTGTCTGCATAGACGTAAAGTTTTTTTTTAATAAATTGTGGCAAACGAGTAGAAGGCTTACCTAGGGCAAGCGGTCCTCCGTCCGTGGACACCCGTAGCCCTTGCAGAGACTTGGGTGCGTTGTCAGCCGTTAAGGAATATGAACGCTCTTTTCTTGAAGGTCCCCAAATTATATTGGTTTGGAAATATCCCACTGGCATACCCCGCTCGCAGCTTATTACAAAAAGTGTTAGAGTGGAGAGCACGGACCAGGAAGCGCAGCGTGGGACGTCCACTTACAAGGTAGACAGACGACCTTATGAAGGTCGCCGAAAGACGCTGGATTTAGGTCGCCTCCGACAAGTATGCATCAGGTCCAAGGGGAGGCCTATGTTCAGCGGTAGCAGTCTTACGGCTGAAATGCTGATGATGATATATACCTAGTAGTTAAAGTAACATACCCGTCGGTGCGAGCCATCGTATCTGGCTCGCTCAATCTTGTCAAGTCGCGCATCCGCCCAGTACAGCAAGCGCGCATCGTGCTCAAGCGCTAGCGCATTGGGCATCAGCACGTCCGTTGTTATCACGTCCTGTGCGTCGCGCCCGGTCGAGTGCAGGCGGGTTATACGCGGGCGCTTCTCGTTCCAGTTCGTCCAGTATACACGACTGCGGATGTTATTATTTAGTTACATACAAAAAACCACAAATACGGACTGTGAGTAATTATGGTTGCCCAAATGCAAGACTTGCCTAGTCTTTGGTCTTACGCCAATACCTGGTATTGGTCTTGGTCTTGGATCTGCCCACAAGGTGGACAGACGACCTTGTGAAGGTCGCCTCAGACAGTTATGTATGTATCCAAGGCCTATGTCCAGCAGTGGACGTGCTACGGCTAAAATGATGATGATGATTAAAAGTTAATACGTACTGTTCACACGGATCATAGTCGATGGCGCGGGGCCTGTCAGCGGTGGTCAGCTGAAGTAGAGTCCGTACTAACGAAGGCCGGTGAGAAGGCAACGCCCTCTGCAACGCCGTCAATGGTGCAGAACGTATTGCACGGCACGAAGCACAGGTCCAATATAGAGTCCGCGACGCAGCTGCTACAACCATGCCTTCTACTGCGCCGCATTCTGCAATAATTTTCTATTTTTATTTATTTTTTCTTTTTAACGTATGGTTTGTTGTATTGTGTTTAGTTTAAGATGTAAATATTATTGTGTTCCTTTGTGCCCCGCTGTGTATATTTTTTAAAATTATGATCGATGGAGATATATGGCGGTGGTGATCTCTTACCATAAACAAGATTCGCCTTCTCCATATCACGCTATACATATATTATTTATATTTATATATATATATTTAATTTAAATAAAATATATATTTATAAAATAATGTAAAAATAATAAAAAATAGTTTATATGTATTTACATATAAAAGATGGATTTTCTTGTAGTGATTTATAACAACCGTCAATAAAACACAAATAAGTGTCTCTGCAATAAAAGAAACGACATTTAATGTTTCCAATTACAATATCGTTACCAAATCACAACTTTTACCATGTTTTTTCCCCACATTTCATTTTTTTATTTATACCCACATTCATCCGCGTATGACAGATGGATGAAGGCAACACCCAAATTAAAGAAAAGTATAATTTTCTTTACATATATATAATATATATATAAAAACGCACTGTCAAGCAATACAGAGTGTCCGGAGCCATTGAAGTGCACCATGTTGATGGAGAGCCGCTGTATGTCCGAATACAGCAACGTCTGAGTGTCGTATTCGTACGCCAATGCAATTGCGTTACGCATCAGAGTCCTAGAACGATATTGATACGAATTATTTGTTGAAAGGCCTTAAAGGCCGGCAACGCACCCGCGGCTCTACAAGAGCTGGGAGTGTCCATGGGCGGAGGATCGCTTGCCCTAGGTGAGAATCCTACTCGTTTGCTACCAAGTTTATATAAAAAAACAAACAAACATTTCAAATTTATCTCTTTAAATATTTAAATTACATGTCGACTGTCTGCAATGAACGCCTAAGCAATTGAACTAATTTTAATAAAATTGTGCACAAGATAGTATTTTTTTTAATTTAGGTAAGCGATCCTCAGCCCATGAACATCCGTAGTCTTTGCAGAGCCGCGGGTGCGTTGCCGGCCTTTACGTAGAGTAAAAATTACTAATACAATATGCACCTTACTATTATTTTCTTATTTAAGAGAATTTATAAATTAATTTGGCAATAATGCCGACACTTCATCATCATGAGGCTTTCAAGTCCAGAGCTGGACATAGGCCTCCCCAAACACGATCTTGAACGATCTAGATCCAGTGGTTGCCCGCGACCTTTATGAGATCGTCTTTCCATCGCGTGACGGGACATCCCACTAGGTTTATCGGTACGCACTCGCCACTGGAGAACCTGTCTTCCCCATCGGTTGTCGGTTCGTCGACCGTTCGTTGGCCAGCCCATTGCCACTTCAACTTACTAATACGGCGGGCAATGTCGGTTACTTTGGTTTGGCTGCGGATAACCTCATTTCTGATTTTATCTCGCAGCGAGACTCCGAGCAT